>SNQJ01S0013928.1:48961-80421 GCA_010110895.2 Picea sitchensis
TAAGCCTTGGCAACTGGATTCATTCCATCTTATTTAGATTGCTCACATGGTTCTTCTTCCATCTCAGCTCTGGACAATTCTCCCCGCTTCCTTATTCACGTCTCCTCCTCCCATCTAGCCTTGGTAGCCTCCAGCACAATGCCTGCACACCCCTCACGCATTGAAATATCATGCGATGTCGATCCAGAGACCCCTGCACATGCCTAGTTTGCACCACATAAGACCTCCGCGAACAATTCCAAGGCCTGTAGACAGACTGCAGGCACATATAAGAACACTTAGGCTCACGACATCGTGAGGTCCAACAGGAAAATCAAGTGATTCGAGAAAATATGGCCGAAATGAAGACTCAGATGCAACAACTGGAAATCAGGAAAAACCAAGAAATGGAAATTGTTTTCAAGGGATTTAATCACAACATGAGGCAGATAGGAGAAATCACTGAACTTCTGGGTAACCCTCAACAACAAGCTCACTCAACAGGCATGGACGAATCTTGTTTACCTTCAACCTTTCACTCTGCAACTAGCAACGACCAACAGGTCCCGATGGTTCCAGGTTTCTCTGATCGTGTTTGGGAGGAGGGAAATCAGGCTCAACACTACATGGATGCATACCAAGTAGAGGAGAAACAAGCAACACAACAAAAAGATCCTGGCCATCCCTATATATAGCTCTGGTTTCCTATGAACTGTAAATTTCTGTTTTTATTAAATAGTTTTATAACCATTTTCACATGGCAAAATAGTAGCACATACAGAACAATGGCCAAATCTCATACTGGCATAGAAATAATTTTTTGTACTCACGGAAATAGCAGAGGTGTAGCACCCTGTAGTCTGTATCTTTTTGGAGCTCTGGCAGTTTTTGATATTATGTAAAAATACATGTTTCTGTTAAAAAAATACATCCTTTTCCTAATATAAATTGAGGGTTAGAGGTTGGAAAACATTAACTTGACATCTTTTTGGAGAAGCTAGGAAAACGATTTAGATTGTGAATATTTTTTCCTTGAGAGACCCTCTATATATCTACAAGTAGTTTGTGTAATCTATTTAGGGTATTTTAGTGCCTTCCTTCATGGTCCCCCTTAGGCCTATGGTCTGAATCCTAAGATCAACATGGAAGGAACCTAGGCTTGAGTGAAGAAGTCATCCTGGGAACAAACATGTATAACTACATGTTTTAACTTCTTTGTTTAATAATTAAATGAATATCTCTCTCCCCCTCCCATCCCCACTAAAAAATTAAAAAAAAACGGTTTTACATGAATTCATGTATGCTTATGGTTTATTTGTGTAGCTGAATTCATTGAATTGTGCTCTTTTTTACACTATATATTATCCTGTAATTTGAATATGGTTCATAGATTATATTTTTTCAAAGAACATGTAAAGAAGTTGTGATTTCCATGTGAGTAGCTCATATATCCCATTTTCTTCATTTACCAAATGAAGAGAATTATTTTGATACATTTTCTAATACATTCTCATATGCCTTTGCATTTTTAGCATCTTGAAACCCCAACAATGTTTTTGTTTGTCTTAATTTTGTGTGTTTTATCAATCCATGTAGGATTTGAGCCTATGTAATCATTTTTTGACCAAAAAGAACTCAATTATGTTACTAACATGTTCTCTAACTATCTAATCAAGAGTTAGGTCCTATAATTATTTCGTTGTTCTTGAATCCTTTCCCTTTAAAAAAATTCCACCCTTTTGAAAACCACTACAACTTCTAGTTATTCTTGAAATCCAATTCTAGTTAGTCTTATGGAAGTTGATCAAATTCTATCCCTATTCAGTGCAATTAATTTTGTACATGTGTTAAAATACAAAAAAATGTTATGTAAATTCTAAATCATAATATAAATAAAAACTATGAATATAATATCCATTTGCAGAACATGGTTAAAAATTACTGATATTTCCCTCAACTGGATGGTTAAAAATTACTGATATTTCCCTCAACTGGATGGTTAAAAATTACCGATATTTCCCTCAACTGGATGCCTTGAAGACCCTCCAATTAAATGCATTGAAGTTTGGGAAATGGATTGACCTGGATGCTTACCTACATTTTATTCCTCCATGGTATTGTCACGTTCTCTCAATTTTTCTTGTCCTTTTCTCATTCTCTCTTTATCCTTCTCTTGCACCACATCTTCACCAAGTTGTTTTTGATCATATATCCTCCTATGTTTTTGCCTATTCACCATCTTGATATTTTCTTTCATATATTTATTTATTTATTTTGTCTTTTCACTATGACAAATTAATCATTTGTGAGTGGTCACACACACACACACACACACACACACACACACACACACACACGGATGTGTGTGTGTGTGTGTGTGTGTGTGTGTGTGTGTGTTTCTTTTATGTGATATTTCGTTGATTTTCTTGTTTTTTTATATTATAGTGATATCTTGATCAAGTTTAATACCTTGATTAGGGGTGGTAGGTGCAGGGGGATTGTCCTTGATCCTAGAGGAAACTAGGAAAACACATTTGGATGGGGATTGAGTAGAGCTTTAGACAACCAAGAAGAGGCATTGGATTATTTTCTAGGGGTTGAGGATCATTGATAAAAATCACATCAAAAGACCTATTGTAATAGGGGACTTGGAATTAATCATCAAGTTAATTCTAAGTGTGTCCTCTCTAAGCAATGTTAAGATTATAAGAACTATTAATAAAATAATAAAGGAATTCATGAGGTTTGAAAGTCTTGAATTCTTTCATATTTTAAGGATGCTCAATCAAAATGAAGACTATTTAGAAAACAAGGCCATTGTTTTGGGCTATGGTAGGATAAGAACAAACTATATGGTTGTTTTCTACCCCATCCCTTAAACATTAATCTATATCCATGAAGTGGGTTTGCATGGGGGAAAATTGGCATGTTACTATCACATGGGAGGGTTAACTATGATTCATGGAAACCAAGAAGCAATAAGCATGTGGTACCCTCACACACAATATAATTAATGTGGGAGTAAACTCATCAATTACTCTAGATATTGAGTTTGACTGTAGGTGGGATAGTGGATTTCATTACAAGTTTGAAATTTAGGGTATTTCAAGAGTTTCTAGGCCTATTAATTTTGGTTTTGTTCCATCCTGGTATGATTTGGGGCTCTGAATTGGACTCTATTTCTTCTGGATTTCCCTTGTGGGACCTTGGCCTTAGTTATCTTAGCTCTATATTGTGTTTCTTGGGTTCTATTGGATTTGGTTTGTGCGATGTTGGTGGCTCAAATTTTGGCTTTAGTTCGTGTGGATCATGTTTATGTTGGTTCGATTTGTGTGGCTTGGGTCTTGTTGGTTTTGGTTTGCATGGATCATATTCTTTTGTCTTTGGTTAGCATGTCTTAGGTTCCCATGGCTCTAGTTTACATGGATTAGCTTGGTGGTCATGTAGGTTTGGTTTGTTCAACATTGTTTTTCTAGTTTGGTGATTTAAAATTTGTTTGTTCCTCCTTCCCTATGGTTCCCTCTACATGGAATTGCAGAAGATTAGTCTTCTCTCAATCTTTGTACTCTACTAATCCTTTCTTAAGGAAATGTTGGGAAGCAAACAATTTTTTGGGTATGATGGACTGTTAGTTGTGGGTAGGGTTAAGGTGTTATTTTAGGTGTTATGTAGTGTTAATAGTATGGACCATGGAAATCTTGGGAGATTCCCACTATGTGAGACCATCAACATTCTTAGAGTCTTGAGAAGGTAGGTGGATTATAACACTAATAAAAGGAACTCAATTTTATCAATTATTGGTAGGATGCATTCCCAGGAAGAGGTAAAAAATTATGAATCTACCTTCATATTGGAAATCCTACATAGTCAAAATAGACAAATCGAAGAACTTCAATTTGAGCTTGTTTCACTCCTATAGTTGGTTGTGGGTCTAGTAAGAAACACTACTTCCACTAATTCAAATACTAGGCTATCAATTGGATCTACAATGAAGTAAAAGAAGATGAGACAATGCAACAACAATAGAAGGATGCAGAAATGTTGAATGTTGATTAGAAATTTCTAGCTAATCTAGAGGATCAAAGGGAATCACACAGCCACCATACTTTTTATATAGAAATAGTGCATAAAGTTTTGGATTTATTTATTTATTTTAGGATTCCTTTTTAGAATCTATACTAGTAGTGTTATCCAAAATCCTCTATAAAAGGATTCTTTTGTCCCATTAGTAAATTTCAAATTTTGGAAAATTTCTAGAATGTATTTTTGGATAGTTACAATTTATTTGTATTATCATGTTGATCAATGCGGCTGCAACAAATTTATAATACAAAATATACCTATTCTTGTTAAAAAAAAAGGTTAATACCTCGATCAATCTTTTTTGTTAACCTAGCAATATCTTGATCAAGGGTTGAATGAAACCTTGATTGAGGTCCTTCAATTTTTTAATTGAAAGCACTTGATTTTAGATTTTAATAAATCCTTGATCAAGGTATAATGCTAGATTTAAGGTTTGAAAATAAGAAATCATGCCCCCTTTCTATAGTATTTTATATGGATGCAACTTTTGAGGAAATCTCGAAGGGGTGAAATCCCTTCATCTCTTCCATTTCAAGTTGTGGAATTGATGCCAATGGATTTGTCATTGAATCCTCTATTCAATGGGATCTCATTTTCACACTTTTAGTTTCATATTCTATTTTTAATTTATATTTTTATAAACTTATACTTAAACTTTTTCCTATAGTTATGAAATCACATGGAGAAAAATTAATAGCATTAAAATTACACGACAACAAAAAAATACAAGATATAAAGAATACTTGTGGATGTTTACTCTTCAAAAGGGATTTTTTTTAGGAGATGGATATCCATAAAGAGATTTAAATGGAGACATCTTAGTAGATGTATGATAGGTGTTGTTATACAAATATTATGATAGAGGAGGTTACTTCACCCATTGAGATTGTTTTTCTAAATAATAGCAATGAAGATAACCATATAAACATGTGTTAACTAGTTGTGTTTGACTGTCTATTTGTGGATGATGTGTTGAACTCATAGCTAGTGTTATTCCACTCATCTTCCATAGATCTTTCCAAAAGTTTCCTGTGAGTTTTGGATCTTTGTCACTTATTATTACTTTAGTAAATCCATGAAGTATATGAATTTACTTCATGAACACTTCCACCACTTGTCTTGCAATATATGTACTTGAATTCCACAAAAATGTGTATATTTTGTGAGTCTATCCATGAACACAAAAATAACATCCTTACCTTCTCATTTTGGTAAATCCATAATGAATTCCATTTATATATCTCCCCATGTTTTATTAGGTATGTGTAAAGGTTGAAGTTGTTGGAATACTGAGTGGTGGGGTGAATCAATATTACCCCTTCTTATTGATTGACAATTACTTTTTATATTTTATTGATCACCACAATAAATCATAAATGAATTTGTATGCAAAATCAATTATATTAATATATTTAAGATCAATTACAAGGTTTATAAARAATAGTGAAGGACAAAAATCCTCTTTAGAGAACCAACTCTAGGAGACACAGATCCCCTTCTTTAGGGCACCAACCCTAGGAAGCATCAACTTACTTGTATTTAGAGCACCAACCCTAGGAAGCAYCAACTCCCTTGTATTTAGGTCACCAACCCTAGGAAGCACCAACTCCCTTGTACTTAGGGCACCAACCCTAGGAAGCACCAACTCCCTTGTATTTAGGGCACCAACCCTAAGAAACACCAACTCCCTTATCGTTTACAATTTTCTTAGTAAGGATATGAATCCTTCCATGCTCCTCCCTTGCACCCTCACTGCATAAGTATCTTCAGCTTTCCTTCCTGGAATCTACTTTTGATTTTGATATTCTGATCTGGACTGCATAGACACTTCTTCTCACCACTCTTTCTCGTTTATATAATCTTCAAAACAGCATGAGTTATAATGCATTGTGTCCTTTCATTTGGACCATCACACCTCTTCATTTAACTTAACCATAATCTTTGCAACTACTCCAAAACTCGAGTTCTTCTTAGTCGTTTCCTTCAAACCATTACATATGACCGGCAAAGAAAAACCACAGGCTTATCGACTTAAGCAATGCATAATCTTTTTCCTTTAATTATTTTAGGCTCCATATGTCCAGTGATGGGACCGTGTTTTTCAGTACTTCGTCCTTCGGGACTTCGGGCATTCACAATATTTAAAATCTCCCGAATCATATTTCGTCGAAACAGATTGGACAATCAATATTCAATCCTATGTTTATATGTATGATCCAGGCTCATCGCAGGCCTTTCAAGTAAATCGTTGGTCAGGACTTGATCATCAATTGAATGGATGGTTCTCGTTCATTTCATAACTTCGAGACTTTGGCCATTTGCTGGTGGTGAAACTTCCGAAGTAAAACTCTCGGAGTGACGTAACTTGCTAACGCCACTTGATGATGTGTCACAGGTCAAGTGGTTGCCACGTGTCACTCAGATTCATATTTACACGTTCTTGAAATTTTGATTTCATCTTTACACTTGTCATTATCTGACTGTGTCCTATCTGACGTGGTCTGCTGACGTAGATCTCCAAATGTGGCACATATTCCTCTCCTTGATCTAATGATCAAGATACTTCCCGAAGTGTTCCTCTGATCAGACGACTCATATCCACTTCGGTATTTTGTCCTTCGGGACCTCGGGTAATTTGATTTCTCCACTTCCCAGTTCTTCCAAAGTGAGATTACCCGAAGTGTAACCTTCTCACAACTTTTAACCCGAAATGAATGTTGTTTGTTGATCATGATCTTAGATCAATGGCTCGATCTGTCTGCGATGATTCTTTGCCTTGGTTTAAATCCAACGACTCTTCTTCTTTGCTTATCCTGTCCTTCCACTTTGAAGTGATCCAACGACTATCGAGAATTCGGGTATTCGATATCTCATCCCTTTTTCCTTCCTTAAACTATCCTTCCACTCAACTTGATCCATCGTTCGATAATGGTCCCAGAGTAGATCAGTGATGATTATGAGGTCCCAAGTAGCATGACATTTAAAACTATCGTTGAGCTCTGTAATGGAAAACTTCTCATTGGTAGTGAAACTGATGCCAACTGTAGATCTATTTGGTGGGTGACGATCTATGGTATAGACTAATTGTGGGATTAGAATTAGTGGGTTGTTTACTTCTCCCTTCATGCTCTAAAATCAATCCCTGCCCTTGATCTACGCTTGCATATCCAACGTTCATGACTTAATCTGATCGTTTTGTGGATAAACCATAGTCGTTGATCTTTGAATCTATAAGATATGACGGTCTAGAGTAATTGTGGGATTGGAAATAACACGTTGTTTAATTCTCCTTTCTCTCTCCACAATCTATCCCTTTCATTGATCTGGTGCTTTCATATCGACAGTCCTGATTTGATCTAATCATTGACTAGTCCTATAACAATCCTTCTCTTGTAATCTGACAGTCTAGACTGATTGTGGGATTGGGAATAACACGCTTTTTAATTCTCCTTTTTCTCTCCACAATCCACCCCTGTCGTTGATCTGGCGCTTGCGTATTCAACGGTCTTGGTTTGTCCTGTGGGGATTTTGATCCCGATCACCTTTCTGCACTTCACTTTCCCTTCTTAGCTTCATGTGAATCATCAATTATTGACATCATTAACAATACATCAATGACAGTATGTCCAACAATCTCCCCTTTTATCATTGAGGGAAACCCTCTAACTTCATACATACTCCCCCTGTGATGATGCTTTTCTCTATGAAGTTACTCTCCCCCTTTGACATCAATGGCAAAGGGTTGCTCCCCCTAGGGTAATTCTCCCCTAACCATTCGATTTTTAATGAGGTTTTTGAATTACTCCTAATTTGTGTCGAATATTTTCAAAAGTACTCATGGCTAGAGGTTTTGTAAAAATGTCTGCAATCTGTTCTTTGGTGTCTACATGCACTATTTTGACCACCTTTTGGGTAACCTGATCTATTTAAAAATGGTATTTGATTGGTATGTGTTTAGTTTTAGAATGCATCACTAGATTTTTAGAGATGCTTATGGAACTGGTGTTGTCACAGTTAATAGTAACAAGATTGTTATATTTTATTTGTAGGTCTTCTAAAGTTTGTTTCATCCAAAGGACTTGTGTGCAACAAGATGCATCAACAATGTATTATGCCTCTGTTGTAGAAAGATATGTGGATGTTTGTTTCTTGCTTGACCATGCCACTATAATTTTTCCCAAGAAAAATGCTCCTCCCCTGGTGCTTTTTCTATCTTATATGCTACTTGCCCAATCAACATCAGTATATGCAGTTAGGTTGAAATTTTTATCTTTTGGATACCACAATCCAAGTTCTAGGGTTCCTTGAAGGTATCCGAATATTCTTTTTACTTCTTTTAAGTGAGTTTCTCTAGGTGCAGATTGAAATCTTCCCACAAGTCCTACAACCTGCATGATGTCAGGTCTCATTCTTGTTGAGTAGAGTAAACTTCCAATCATTGATCTATACATTGTTTGATCCATTTTTGGTGAGTCATCTTCTAGACTTAGCTTACATCCAATGAACATGGGAGTACTCATGGGTTTACTATCTTCCATTTGAAATTTATTTAGCATGTCTTTGATATATTTGGTTTATGAAACAAATATTCCATTTTTTGTTTGATTTACTTGTAAACCTAAGAAAAATGAAAGTTCTCCCAGCATAGACATTTCAAACTCTTCTTGCATTTTAGTTGCAAATTTCCTGTTTAATGTGGTGAGATTACTCCCAAATATGATGTCATATACATATACTACCACAACAATCATGTTTTGATCCTCAATTTTGATATATAGGTTGTTGTCAGTAGTCCCTCTCTTGTATCCCTGTTTTTGTAGATATTTATCAAGCCTAGAGAACCATGCTCTAGGGGCTTGTTTAAGAGCATACAGGGACTTTTTCAATTTGCACACATAGTCCTGGTTTTACAATAGAATGAATCCTTTTGGTTGCTCAACGTAGACTTATTCTTCTAGTGTTCCATTAAGGAATGTTGATTTGACATCCATCTGATAGATTTTGAAATATCTGAAGCATGCAAATGCTAGGAACATTCTGATGGCCTCAAGTCTTTCTACAAGAGCGAAGGTTTCTTCAAAATCAATACCTTATACTTGGGAATATCCCTTGTAGACTAATCTGGCTTTGTTCTTTATAATTTCCCCATTTTCATTTAATTTTTTCTTGAAGATCCACTTAGTTCCTATCACATTATTGTTCTTGGGTCTTGGAATAGTTCCCAAGTCTGATTCTTTTCTACTTGATCTAGTTATTCATTCATTGATTTTATCCAATCTTTACTTTTGACATCTTTTTTAACTGACTTAGGTTCAATTAAGGATAGCATTCCTTGTTCTGAGTCAAAGGCTAGTTTCCTTCTTGTTTCTACTCCTACACTTTTATTTCTAGTGATCTGACTTTCAAGATGATTCTTCTAAACTCTTTTTGATGGAGCTCTTGGCAAGGGAGTTTCTTCATTGTCTCCTTCATCAACGTGTGGTTCATTTTCCTGTATTCCATCATCATTTTCTTGCTGAGATTCTACATCATCCTCTTCTTGTTGAGATTTTATATCATCATCTTCTTGTTGAGATTTTTTATCAAAGCCCTGGGATATTCCCTTTTTTAGATCATCTATTTTTACATTTTCACTTTCCACTATTTTTAGTAGTCTAAGATTATAACATCTGTATGCCCTTTTATTCGATGAGTATCCTAAGAATATTCCTTCATAAAATATTGGGTCACACTTTCCTAGGTTATCTTAATCATTCTTTATGTAACATTTACTTCCAAAAATTCTAAAGTGTTTTACAGAGGCTGGCCTCCCAAATCATAGTTCATAAGGGGTTTTGTCATGATTGGGTCTCAACTAGCTCTATTAAGTATGTGAACTATTGTGTGGATTGCATCTCTCCAAATTTTTTCTGGAAGTTTGGCTTCATTTAGCATAGTTCTTGCAGCTTCTTGAACTATTCTATTTTTCCTTTCTACCACTCCATTTTGTTGAGGAGTTCTGGGAGATGAAAACTGTCTTTTGATACCACGGTTTTCACATAATTGAGTGAACTCTTTAGAGATGAATTCTCCTCCATTGTTTAATCTTAGACATTTAATTTTGAGATCTAATTCATTTTCTACAAAAGATTTAAATGTTTTAAATTTCTCAAAGGCTTCTGATTTTTCTTTTAAAAAGAAAACCCAAGTCAGTCTTGTGTAGTAATCAACAATCAACATAAAATAATGTTCACCATAAGTGCTTTTGGTTCTGGTAGGTCCACATAGATATGTGTGAATAAGCTCTAATGGTTTTTTTGTGGAGTGTTCTTTTGTTTTGAACCTAACTCTTGTTTGTTTTCCTATTTGACAATGTATACAAATGGGATTTGAAGGCTTAATCATTTTTGGTAGGTCCCTAACTGTCTCTTTATTGTTGGCTTTGATCAAGTTGTTAAAGCTTAAATGTTCCAACCTTTTATGCCATAACCAACTTTCATCTACTTCGCTTAAACAACAATTTTCTTCTTCATCTATATTAAGGATGTACACATTTCTATATGTTCTTGGTGCATCTTCCACTAGCTTTCCAATGTCCCTATTTCTGATCTCACATTTATGAGAATCAAAAGTAAGTATGTGACCCTGATCACATGTTTGGCTTACACTTAGGAGATTAGGTTTGAGATTTTCTACCAGAAGTACATCTTCTGCTTTGGTTTTATTATTTCTGTTGGAGTTACTTCACACACACCTAGGATTTATTTTTTCTAAGGTTATTCCTTGTTTATTAGTCATAATTAGTCATTATCCAGTCTCCTATATTTTAGGGGAGAATATTCCACCTGGAGAATATTCTCTTTCATAGTTGACACTTCAGTTTGAATATTTGAGTTGAATTTAGATGTTACATTGGTTTTGTCACCCGTTACAACATTGGGATCATCACCAACTCACTACTCTTGTTGATTGTTGAGGTGGTGACTAGTTAACTTCTGACTAGGTGGCAGTTCTCCACAGCAACTACGAGAGACTAGACTTAGATTGTGGAGTTTACCTCTTCCTTAATTGCCGATTATTATTGTCCATATCAATCCTATACCACCAAGCTATGGCTCATTAGTTTTCCATTTTATCTATGCCATATTGTAAATTATTCACTCTTTGAGGTGGAAAAGCAGTTAATGAGAATTCTTCTATTCTTTCTCTCCTTCTTTTTTTCCTTTTTTTCAATTATCTTGCACAAATGTGGTATCATTTGTTTAGCTAGATCTAATGCATTGTGGGTTCAACACATTTTACATTTTACCAAATTATTTTTGCCAAGTACTAAAGGGTGAGACAACAAAAGAGATGGATTATTAAATTAGAATGCTTCTCATGCCTCATAACTATTTGGAATGGAAGCTAAAAATTATTTTTATGCTCAAATGTAGAGGCTTGTACAAAATAAATATAACAGTAGGTAGGTCGATTAAAGATGGATGAGAAAAACGGCTTTCTCAATGAACAAGATATGTCCATGGGATGTATCCTCTATTTTATTTCTCGAGAAATTCTCCACCAAATTATCTGATGATTCTAGGAATTCCTCCAAATGATTTATGGAAGATTGGAGGGTTTTATTTGGGAATAAGGAAGATGCATGCAAAATGTTGACAAGAGAGAGAATGTAGAAAATCCACTAGAAGATAAATCATCTCAGTTTGAAAAGCCTTCTACACAAGTATCTACATAAATTTGTATTCCAATAATTGAAGATAACGTCTACTCCATTTCAAATTTATGCTGCAATTTCATGGAAGATATATGGCTGCTCAGGGAGTCACATGCAGACACTTTTTTATACACCATGTATGTATCTCAGGAGTCAAAAAGAGAGTTGCGCACATCGGACTTCATTATGATATTTTCTGAGCCAAATTTGCAGAAATAAATTGGATACTTGAATTCCTCCCGGGAAAATATCCAATTTCAATAAAAAATCGTCCAAAGCGAGGAGTTTGGAAAGTAAAGTTATTATCATTTTAAAATCAACAAAGATTTCAGCATTTTTCAGGAAGCGATTAATGCGGTTTTCAAAGTTTCATCAAAATTTATTTGGAGTATTTTTTCATACAAGAAGGAAAAGTGGATATGTGTGGAAATATCAGTAATTACATGCTTCCATCATATCCGTGCAAACATCTACATCTCAACAAAATATTCAAAACCTGAAACTTTACTGCAGGTTGCGAGGTCTTCTTTGATTGAAGGACATGGTTGCTTAGCGAATTCTTTTTGTTCCTTATCATTTTATTTTATGCATTGTAATTTGAGAGTTTTTTCCCATGAGGGTTCTTACCTCTTTCCTCGGCTGGATTCGGTCTTATCTTTGTGTTAGATTACCTAATATGGCCTTGTAGCAGGGACCCATTCTTTATTTTCCACCATAGTGATGATGTTGGGGAAGTGTTGGGTTAACTACGCACACTGGGACTTCTTTTTCTAAGGTTATCCTTGTTTATTAGTCGCGAGTAAGTCATTATCAGGTCTCCTATATTTTAGGAGTGAATATTCCACACGGAGAATATTCTCTTTAGTTATTTTTCAGAGTTTGACTAGTTGAGTTGAGTTTAGATGTTGCATTGGTTTTGTCACCTTTCAACATTGGGATCATCACCAATACTTCTCTTATTCGGTCAGGTTAGCGAGACTTAGTTTGATTAGTTAACTCAGTTAGGTGACAGTTCACTCTAGTAACTACTTGAGAGACTAGACTAGGTGAGTTTACTCATGTAATTGTTGGTGTAGTAATCCCATATCAATCTAGACCATACTATGGCTCCGTAGTTACTGTAATTGTTGGTGTGTGTCCATATCAATCTAGACCACCACTATGGCTCATTAGTTACTCATTTATCCTATATATATTGTAAATTATTCACTCTTTGAGTGTGGAAAATGGTTAATGAGAATTCTTCCATTCTTTCTCTCCTTCTTCTTCCTTTTCCAATTATCTCTGCAAATGTGTGTATCATTGTTTAGCTAGATCTATTCTGTGCAGGTTCAACACATTTACAATTTCCTAAACTAACAGTGCCTTTTCCCAATATCATGGCTGACATGTTATCTCCAAAAGTTACTTTTCCTTTTCCTTTCTTATTTAACTTGATAAATTTACTTTGATCTCCAGTCATGTGTTTGGAACATCCACTTTCAATATACCACTGACATCCCTGATTTCTTGCATATAAGGCTAATTTTCACTATGTTTGTCTTTTCTTCCATACTTTTTGATTAATCGGAATATTTATCCTTTTATCATATTTTGGAAATCTACATTCACTGGTTTTGTGACCATAGTTGTTGCATTTTTGCATTCACTATTGAAGATTTGCAAAGGAAAAAATGAGTTATAGTTTTTATTCTCTGTATTGTACTCATTGTTGTTATATCTTTGGTCATTTCTATGATTGTGTTGTCCATAAGCTTTGCAGTGTACTGCCTTATGTCCAAAATTATTGCAAGAGTAACAATATCCAATAAATAGATATTTAGGGGGATTCCTTTTGTTGGTTGTATTTTTCTTGTCATTGTTTACTCTAGTAGGGAGTATTGATTTCTGTTTATGTGTAACAATTTTCAATGGTATCATTTTTGCCTGATTATCCTCCTTTTTTAATGAATTTTTCAGAGTATCTGCATAACTAATTTGTTTCTTGACATATCCTTGTAATGTAGCAGTTGAGTCTTGAGTGTATCCCAAACCAGTCTTTTTGTTTGGTGACCTTTGACTACTGAGAATTTCATCCAAGATTTTTGAACTATTTTCAAATTGTGATCCCTTCTTTTCTTTCTCAATTTCACCTTTTAGCAGCTTAATCTCAGCTTCTAGTTTCTCACATACGTGTTTCTTATCATTAATTTATTGTAAAATGACTTCTCCAATTCTATTAGTTTCCAAAAGCTGGGACTTTAAAACACTAATGATTTGTTCTGGCTCTTTGATGGTTTTGGAAACTTCCCTCTCTCTTGATTTAGTATCTTCTTTAATTTCTAGAAGCGCTTCCCTTAGTACCCTGTTTTGTTTTTTGTTTTTTCTTAGTTCTTCAATCACACTAATGATTTATTCTTATAATTTTACTTCTTCTTCATCTTCCAAATGACTATCATCTTGAGTTTTTATCCCCATAAATAGAAGCTCTGGTTCTTCTTCTTCATTTTCTTATGATGAGCTATTGTCTTCTTGGGTAAAGAACATTTTATTTTTCTTGTAGAACTTCTTTTTATTATTAGTTTTGGTTTTCTTATGATTTTTTAAGGTTCTTTCGCCATCACTTTCCTCTTTCTTAGGATAGGGACACTTATTGGCAAAGTGTCCAATTTTTCCACAGTTAAAACATATTAGAGGAATATTCCCTTTGTATTTCCCCGTCCCTTTCTTGAGTTTGTTTATGAAGTTGGCAGTTTCCTCATTAGATATATATGATAACTCATCAATGGTCTTTTGCTCCTGCCTCATTTTAGATGCTTTAAATGATGTTTCCCTTTTTGATGATATATCATTCCTTGTTCTCATTTCATATGCTATAAAAATTCCATGGAGCTGATCAACTGTGAGTGTGTCAAGCTTAGAATCTTCAATTGTAGAGATCTTGACATCATATCTCATAGGTAATGACCTTAGTATTTTTTTCACAATATATTTATCTTCAAGTTCTTATCCTACTGCTCTGATTGAATTGACCACTTCATCTACCCTATGAAATTATTCAACAATGTTTTCTTCTTCTTTCATTTTCAGATTTTCAAATTGAGTTCTATAGGTGTGTAGTTTCGCTTCCTTGACTTTTTCATCTCCTTCATAAACAACCTCCAACTTGTCCAAGATTTCTTTAGCTGATTTACAATGCATAACATTCACACATATAGAATTAGTCAACCCTCCTAGAATTTCATTAATTGCTCTTGAGTTGTCATTAAAGGTTTTGTTTCTTACAACGTCTTTGGGAGGATCAGTTGGTGCAGTGTAACCATCTACAAAAGATTGCCAGATATCAAAACCAAGAGCCAACAATAATTTTTCCATTCTTGTTTTCCATAGAGCATAGCCTCCTCCATTGAACAATGGTTATCTGTTCTTAGACATTCCCTCTTGTTGATCCATCTTCAAGATCTACCTTCCAGTTGTTAGACTGTGCTAAAGGCACTTGATTTGATACCAATTGTTGGAATACTGAATACTGAGAGGGGGGGGGGTGAATCGGTATTACCCCTTCTTATTGATTAATAGTTACTTTTAATATTTTATCAATCACCACAATAAAACAACAATAAATTGTATGCAAAATCAATTATATTAATATATTTAACATCAATTACAAGGTTTATAAATAATAGTGAAGGACACCAATCCTCTTTAGAACACCAACTCTAGGAGACACAGATCCCCTTCTTCAAGGCACCAACCTTAGGAAGCACCAACTCCCTCATCTTTAGGGCACCAACCTAGGAAGCACCAACTCCCTTGTATTTAGGGCACCAACCCTAGGAAGCACCAACTCTAGGAAGCATCAACTCCCTTGTATTTAGGGCACCAAACCTAGGAAGCACCAACTCCCTTGTATTTAGGGCACCAACCCTAGGAAACACCAACTCCCTTATCATTTACAGTTTTCTTAGTAAGGATATGAATCCTTCCATGCTCCTCCCTTGCACCCTCACTGCATAAGTATCTTCAACTTTACTTCCTGGAATCTTCTTTTTCTTTTGATCTTCTGATCTGGGCTGCAGAGACACTTCTTCTTGCCACTCTTTCTCGTTTATATAATCTTCAAAACAACGTGAGTTATAATACATTGTGTCCTTTCGTTTGGACCATCACACCTCTTCATTTAACTTAACCATAATCTCTACAACTACTTCTGAGGTGCTTCCTTCAAACCATTGCATATGACCGACAATGAAAAACCACGGGCTTATCGACCTAAGCAATGTATAATATTTTGCCTTTAATTCTTTTAGCCCCCATATGTCCAATACTAGGACCGTGTTCTTCGAAACTTTGGGCATTGACAACCTTTAAAATCTCCCGAATCATATTTCTCCGAAATAGATCGAACAATCAATATTCAATCCTCCATTTGATGTATGATCCAGGCTCATTAGAGGCATTTCAAGTAAATCGTCAATTAGGACTTGATCAACAATTGAATGGACGGTTCTCGTTCATTTCGAAACTTCAGGACTTCGGGCATTTGCTGGTGGTGAAACTTCCAAAGTAAAACTACTAGAGTGGCGTAACTTTCTAATGCCACTTAATGATGTGGGAAGAGCCGAGTGGCTGCCACATGTCTCTCAGATTCATGTTTTACATGTACCTAAAATGTCGACTTCATATTGACTCTTGTCATTATCTGACTGTGTCCTTGTTGACGTGGTCTACTAGCGTAGATCTCCCGACGTGGCACATATTATTCTCCTTGATCTAATGGTCAAGATACTTCCCAAAGTGTTCCTCTGATCAGACGACTCATATCCACTTCGGGATTTCGGCCTTCGGGACTTCAGGTAATTCAATTTCTCCACTTCCAATTATTTTGAAGTGAGATTCCTCGAAGTGTATCCTCCTCACAACTTTTAACCTGAAATGAATGTTGTTTGTTGATCATGATCTTAGATCGACGACTCTATCTGTTTGCGATGCTGCTTTTCCTTGGTTTAAATCCAACGACTCTTCTTCTTTTCTTATCCTATCCTTCCACTTTAAAGTGATCCAACAACTATCGAGAATTCGGGTATTCGAGATCTCATCCCTTTTTCCTTGCTTATCCTATCCTTCCACTCAACTTGATCCATTGGTCGATAATGGTCCCAGAGTAGATCGACGATCAAGGATGATTTCGGGGTCCAAACTAGCACGATGTTTAAAACTATCATCGAGCTTCGTAATGGAAAACTGCTCATTGGTAGTGTAAATGATGCCAACTGTAGATTTGTGTAGCGGGTGACGATCAACGGTCTAGACTAATTGCAGAATTGGAATTAGTGTGTTTTCTTAATTCTCCCTCCGCACTCTACAATCAATCCCTTCCCTTGATCTGATCTTGCATATCCGACGGTCACAACTTAATCTGATCGTTTGGTGGATCAACCATAGTCGTCGATATTTGAATCTATAAGATCTGATGGTCTAGAGTAATTGTGGGATTGGAAATAACACATTGTTTAATTCTCCTTTCTCTCTCGCAATCTATCCATGTCGTTGATATGATGCTTGCGTATCAATGATCCTAATTTGATATGATCATTGACTAGTCCTCCAATGATCCTTTTCTTGTAATCTGATGGTCTAGACTGATTACGGGATTGGGAATAACACACTTTTTAATTCTTCTTTTTCTCTCCGCAATACACTGTTGTCATTGATCTGGCGCTTGCATATTCAACGGTCCTGGCGCTTGCATATTCGGTGGTTGACATCAATGACAATATTTCCAACAGAAGTAACCTTAGAGCCTTGATTGTCTCTCTTTTAAATCTTTGGCACACTAGACATTCTATTACAAATTTTTAAATAATTTTCTTCATTCCTTCCAAAAAATTATTTTTTTGATCCTTTAATATGCTTTAAGGAAGCCTTAATGTCCCAAAATTGGAGATTCACAAGACCCCCTTAATATTTGATTCAATTTTTATTGAGGAAATAAAAATATTCTACCCTTGTACCAAAGGATATCTCTCTTCCAATCTCAATGTTCCATATAGTTCTTCCCTTCCTTTAGACAATGTATTTTATTTCTAGTACTATTGTCATATTGCCAATAATAGAAAGATTCTTCCAACCACACAATAATGGAAGATGTAATGGAATATAAATTGGAGGCTTCTTCTATTTAGGAAAGGGCATCTACTACCACGTTGTCCTTCCCTTTTTTGTAGATTATTTCAAAATAAAACCCTTGCATTTTTTTACCCATTTTTGTTTCTCTTTTGATGACAATAGTTAGTCCAAAAACTATTTTAGGTTATCATCAATTTTCATGAATTTAAAATGCTTCTGAATGAGATATCGTCACCATTTTTTTATTGTATCTAAAATTGTTGTCATTTGTTTTTCATATGTAAATTTCACCAAGTCTTTTCCCTTGGATTGTTTACTTTCAAAATTCAATGGTCTCACTTCTTGCATCAATACTTCTCCAATTCCTTTCCCGATGCATCACATTCGACTTTGGATGTCTTACCAAAATCAAGTGTTTCCAATAATGGTGTAGACGAAATATCATCCTTTAAGAGTGAGAATGGCAAGTTAGCCTCTTTATTCCATACAATTGATTTTTTCTACAAGAGAGATGTGAGTGGGCCTACAATGCGTGTATAATTCTGAATAAATACCCTATAATAACTTGTAAGAAACAAAAATTCTCTAAGAGTATTGATGTTCTTAGGAATGGGCCATTATGTGATAAGTTGAATCTTTTGAAGATCTACCTTGATCCCTCCTAGTAAAACAACTTGACCCAAATACTCTACTTCTTTATTCCCCAAAAGCACATTTGGACCTTTTTACATACACTTGATTGTTCTCAATAATTTGTAGGATTTTATCCACATGATTAATGTTCTCTTCCCATGATTTTCTATATATAAGTATATCGTCAAGGAAAACCAACACAAACTTTCTTATATGAGCTCGAATTTTTTTGTTCATAAGGAATTAAAAAATAGGAGCATTAATCAACCCAAAATGCATGACCAATATCTCATAGTGCCCTTCATGTGTTCTAAAATCTATTTTGTGAATGTGTTCTTCTCTTAACATGATTTAGCCGTATCCCGATTTTAGATCTAACTTTGTGAAATAAGCCACTATGAAGTTCATCTAATAACTCATTAATATTTGGAATGGGGAACTATCCTTGATGGTGATTATGTTTAGATCTCTATAATTAGGAGAAATCCTCCAAGAATTATATTTTATTCTCACCATCACTGCTAATAATAAAAATGAATTCTTTCTTGGTTGAATAATACCTACATTCAGCATGTCTTTTACCATTTTTCAATCTCCCATTTTTGCTAATGTGGATATTTATAAGGCCTTTTATTAGGAGTAGTACTTCCAAGTATTATTTCAATTTGATTGTCATAATCTCTAGATGGAGGTAGCTAATTAGGATTGGAAGACCCTATGGTGTTTTCCAAGGCATCTTTTAATTTCTTTGGAACATTTTAATCTTCCTACTTAACTTCCATAGAAAAAAGTCTAACCCTAACTCTAATACAACCCTTTTTTAGGAGATTTTCCATTCTATGAGAGTGGATGACCAAGGATGGTACAAATTTTAACCATTTAAGTTCATATTGGATTCCTTCCAGTTCAAATATTATGAATAATTCATTATAGTTTTAAAAATGGTACCCAATGTTCTCAACCATTGAATCCCTAGAAAAACATATGATCCTCTAATGGGAGTGTCATACATCGGGCTTGTTAATTTATATTATCCCATACTAAGTTTAATGTTATGGAATTTTTTTCCACAATCAATATTTCTGCCATTAGCAACCAAAACTTGAAAATTTGTCATTGGATACACAAAACAATTGAGGTGCTCTACTAATATTTTATCAATGAATTTATGTGTACTATGAAAATCAATAAGCACTRTGACCTTTTGATTTTTAATGTATCTTGCAAAATTAATGGTTTGAACGAATATTTCACACATTTCTAGATCTATGTTGTGAAAAATTTCTACATCGTTTTCMTACTCTTTATGTTCACAAGTTCTTCCTCACCCAATTATGTAGATGCCTCTATTTCCTCCTCATCGGTATTTTCCAAAATGATAAAAAAAAATCTTGATATTTTTTCCCTTTTAACTATTAGCTATTACAACCAAAACAAAGTCTCTTTGCTCTTCTTTCATCCATTTTTCCTTCTGTGATATTTGAGTACACTCAGGTAGGGTTACCCTATGTGGAACAAATTGATCTCTTCTTCCTACATATGTTCAGGTGGTAGACTTATGTGTAGCCATGTTCTTGGCTTCAATATGATGAGAAGATTGCATAACTTCCATAATATTTTCAGGATGTTTTAAGAAAAGCTCATATTTAATGTCTTCTTTTAATCCACCCATGTAAGCTTCCAATAGATGTTCATTACTAATGTTACCCACCCATGTGACCAATGCCTGGAATCCTAAATTATAATATTCAACATTAGCTAAGTGATTGATTCTTGTCAAATGACTGAAGTAGTATTGTTCCTAAACTTTTCCATATTGTGCTTCTAAATATTATGTAAATAAATCCCAAGTATAATGATACTAATGAAACTTCCTTTTTTATTACACATTCATTAATACCATTGATAGGGTTTTGTATCAAAGTATAAATTTGTTAAGGAAATATTTTTCTTATCATCCATAATATTATGTAATTCAAAGTTTATTTATTTAGTTCACTTATGTAAATATATATGTTCCATTAAACTTCCTTGATTTAACCTTGAGAAAGTGGATACTCTTAGAAACCCATACATGATTATCTCTAACATTAGAGTTAAATCCAACTAGAATATGTTTATTAAGGGAATTTTGTTCAACATGTATACTACCTTTATTGACATGAGTTCCTTCAATCACATTATCACCTTTATGAGGCCTCTAATCCAAGGTCTATATGAGCCTAGCCACAATCTTCTATTCCATCTTTTGATCCATATGTTTTAATCATAATTTATGTATGTCTTTGTATGTTTACCTAATCAACATTTTTTACTGACCTATTACTCAATTCCTTAAATTGGTTATCTAAATTGGATAGTTGGTTATGTATGTCTTCACTTTCTTCATGAGTCATGGTTGAGCTCTCTAGAGGTTTAATTGGTGTAGAATTTTTTTCACTACCCTTTGCCATGTGGGATAACAATAATATTTATCTATAGTTCTTCAATATTTTAATGTTACCACACTTTTTTAATTACCCCAAACTTATCTTCTAATTAAATTTATGTCAATTGTAAGTTGCATACCTTTAAAACCCTTATTTTTGGACTATCTTGTTGGTTGATTATTCCACCCGAGGTAACTATAACTTTTTAGTCCCTATGACTCTAAAATTTRTGTTTTATTATCCTGATATATCTTATMTACAATACCACATGTTTGACCAACATTTTAAGTTCCAAGAGAAAGTTGTGGTAACTTTCACAAAACTTGTCGGTTTTTGTCTTTTCAGGAGAATGAATTTGTATGGCATGTCAAGTGTCCATTTTTTTTTATATCATTATGAAATTTGTACCTAAAACACTATGKTCCTTCCTCTTTCTAATGAAATGAGTGGAACTAAATTTGGATTGTTCTAGAATAAGATATGATTGTTTTACCCGAGACACTTGTTTGAGGCTAGTTTTAAGACTAGTCAAAAACCCTAACTTCCATAGCGTGTAACTTGAAATGTACAGTGACTCTAAATCTAATTTTTTTTACCATTGTTACTTTGTTATGTCTTCTTTAAGTTGAAAATTTCAAGGTCTGAAATATCTCGAAAATGTTTTTATAGAGAAAATGGTAGGATGACTCATTTTGAAGGAGTTAACCAAGGATTATATGCTCTGAAACCAAATTTTATAAACCAAATTCCCCAAATAGAATGAAGAAGTAAATCCATGCCTTTATAATGATAAATATTCAATGAACACGAAGCCACATTGAGGGGGGAACCTCTATTTACAATATATCCAATGAACAAGACAATATGCCTATACAAATGAATATATTTTATTCTAAATAGGAGATAAAGTGAACATGATCTTACCTACCACTAATATGAACTAACCATAACTAATATACTAATAATCAATGAGGCTTAGGGCCATAAAAATAGTGTTTCCTAGGTGAAAGAAAAGTTTTGGTGCTAAGGGATAAGTTGGTGTGCATCAAGAGCTGTGAGTCATGTGTAGTCTACTAGTGTGTTATGTGAGTCTGTAATCAAGGTAGGGTAGAAGATGTCTTGGATTGATTTTGAGTTCCTACTAGAAGTAGTGGGATAAGTGAAAAAAATAAGGTGAATAGGAGGATTTACAGGAGGGTGATATTGGATCTAGGGTTTTAGAATAGGTTGGGAAATGCTTAGGGAATCTACATAGGATTGTGGAGGGGAAGAGAATGTGTTGGGTATTAGAGGGAATATCGGTGAAGGGAAGTCATAAAGGGAGAGACACTTATTAATGATGAGATGTTGTAGCTTGTCAAATTAGGGGTAGTGGAAATGATTAGTTTATATATGTGATTGTATTGGACTACGATGTAGGTGTTTTGATGAGCATTATAGATTAAGCTTGATAGTTCTCTAGAGAGGGAAGGCCAAGGATAAGGTCTAAAAAATTGAGGGGTGATACATTATAGTCTACAATATATTTGAACGGTTTAATTGAAAATGTGATGGAATAACATTGGTGGATAAGTAAACGAGGTTCATTCTATTGGGGCCATCCTAAATGATATAGAGAGGGGTTAGGAGTGGTAGAGAAATTGAGACATTGAACCAACGTTTGGGAAACAAGATTCTTTTGATGACTATTATTGAGGATCATGGTGGCTATCTCATCCTTTATTTGGAAGTTATGTATGAAGAGGGAAATTGGGGATGTGATGGTGTGGTCTTGCATGAGTAGAATGAGGGATGGATCAAGTGTGTTAGGGTTGGGTAAGGAAACCACTTTTACAACTGCAGGAGGGGAAGGGTTGAGTATGGATTCTTTAGTTTCAAAGTAGGATTAGCCTATAAAGAGAGATTTAAATGTTTTGGGGTTGTCGAGGAATTGACAATTTGTGGTAGAGTGTTTGTGAGTATGATGGAAAGGACACCACTGATTGGTGCAATAATCATGAGGGGTGACAAAATTAGCATTTCTGCGATGAGGTGAAGAGGGATTGGGATTATTAGGGGCACTGTAAGTTTGAGTGTTGGTATGAAAATTAGGGTTTCGTAGAGTAGGAAAGTTACATCAATGCTAAAATTTGTGTTCTATAGTGAGGGAACGTTGGAAGGCCTAGTCCAAAGTATTGCTTTCAAGCATGGAAACTTCAACTCAAATAATAGACAATATTTTTGAATTAAATTTAATAATAAGTACCTCATCTAGATCTGGAACTTTCAGTTGAATGTGAAGGCATATGAATAATTCTATAAACCGTTGTATGATCAATCTTGGTTCTTGTATGACATGAAATGAACAAATGAACAAGATGGTGAGGCATCTTAGTAGGTAGAAATGATTCTTAAGTTATTCACAAAAATCCTCCCAAGTTTTAATGCATTTAGAGGCAGTAGAGGCACTAGCCTTGTTATTGAGTTCAATAAATAATGTATTTTCTTGGGATTGAGATTGCCACCAACCCTATATTATTCCCTCCAAGTGATTAATTTCCAAAAGTAGTTGTTGGTCTTGAGTGAGATTTGTTTTTGTTTGAAAATAAGTAGTGAGGCCATGGATCCAGGAATCCACAACCTCATCGTTCATCTATCCATCACAATTGGGAAGAGTGATATTTGTATCCAACTAAAATATAGTAGGTTGGGGTTTATTAATGAGAACTTTCTATAGTAGTTTGATGATGTTTAGATGTAGAGGGAAAATGTTAGAATCAACCTCTTTAGTGGAGGGTTATTTATCAGGTGTCGTTGTGGAGTGTTGGAGAGGAATATGGAATCCAAACTATGCCACAAAAATTCTAGTGTCTGGGATAAGAGTGCATTGAGAGGAGAACACAAACCCTAAAAGAGTTATAAATGTAATCACTGAAAAATTGATCGAATATCTTGAGATTTGGGTGGGAGGGATAGGATTCCATAGACCATATCTGAATAAAATACTATGGCTTGGGTGGGACTTCCACTTTAGTGTGGAACAAAGTAAGGGAGAGCTTGAGAGTAGGTGTGAACATAGATTTGGGTGTGATGGGACACTCCATTGAACCAAATATGAAATTCTACTTCTAAGGGTTGAACTAGCTAAGTGAGGCACCAAAAATTAAAATTATGATGGAGAGAAGGTCCTTTAATGATGCTCTGATACCATTTGATGTACTTATGTGAACCTCTAACCTTCAAAAACCCTAGATTAGAGTGAAGCGCACCAACCAAAAACAATATAACCCAAATATTTCCAAAAAACTTAAGCTCACAAAGATAATCAAGAGTGATATCAATAGTCTTCTTGGGAAAATGGCTTGATCTTTATTTGGAAGAAAAACTAGTCTTATATAGCAATAAAAGGGTCCACACAAGATTTAAAATATTAAAATGATAATGCACGTAACTAAACAGATGGAAAGATGCATCTATATGTCCACACACAATTACATGCAAGTAAAACTAGAACTATAAGTGAATAAACCCTCAATGGTTACTTAATTGAGTTGGAAATTGTTGGCTATGTGAATGTGTCCTCCTTGGGGAGGATATCCAATTTTTCTATGTGAACAGTTGGGCTAGCTATGACCCTTACAAAAAGGGTGACCTCTTTGGGGAGGACACCTAGGGCCCTATATGCATCATAGAAGAAGCCACTTTTATGTCCTCATAGGGAGATCAAATCACTTCGTTATGGGGTTGATCCAAGTGGATATTGGTGGCCACCCACCTATTCGAACTGGCTCATCTTGACAATTTTTAGTTCAACATGTTTCTCTGTAATGATGATATTTATTTGTAATTGTGGGTTCTGCACTTCCAGGGCTGTCTTGAATCCCTACACAACATCTAGGTGGATATTGGTGGACACCCACCTAATCCAACTGAATTATTTTGGATTTTTTTCATCTCAATACATCTTTTTGTACTTTCAAGGCCGTTTTGGGGCCCTAAACAATGTTTTTTTGGCTTGCCATAGTTAAACACTAGAAAATACTCTAGTAACTAAAAATAAGGTCGTCGCCACATTTGTGACCTCTACACAGGGCCTCTCTTTGCAGAAAAATCAAGTGGAYGGGATAGTGGAAGTGTACAGAGACATATTCTCCTCACCCATCGGGGTGCCAAATCATTGCCAAGTCAAGCATCCAATTGATCTAACCCCTGGTGCACCTCTTCCTAATGGACCAGTCTATCGTTGCTCAGTGACGRAAAATGATGAAATCAAGCGCTAGATCCAAGAGYTGCTTCAAAAGGGGAACATCCGACCCAACTCCTCCCCTTGTAGAAGCCCAAWTGTACTGGTGCAGAAGAAATATGGGACTCGACGTCTCTGCATTGATTACAAATAATTAGACAAAATCACAGTCAGGAACCGATACCCAATTCCCCGAATTGAAGACCTTCTTGACCAACTCAAGGGGGGAAATTTCTTCAGCAAGACTGACCTAAAGTCTGGCTACCACTAGGTTCCCATTGAACCGACTGATGTATGGAAGACAACTTTCAAATCTAAATAAGGTCTCTTTGAATGGTTGGTCATGCCCTTTGGCTTAAAAAATGCACCAACAACTTTCATGAGATTGATGGATGATATATTGAGACCCTTCACCAACTCTTTTGTGGTGGTATATCTGGATGACATCCTCATCTTCAACAGAACTTGGGAGGAGCACATGCATAATGATCAATAGGTTTTGAGCACTCTGTGGAAGCACAAGCTATATGCCAACTTGGAAAAATGATCCTTTGGCATGAATAGGGTCCAATACTTGGGCTATATTGTTGATGAGCACGGGGTACATGTGGATCCAACTAAGATCCAAGTCATTTGTGACGGGCCATCCCTGACCACACTAACCAAGATTCAGAGCTTCTTGGGACTTGCCAACTTATACCAAAGTTTCATGTTGGGATTCTCCCATATTGTATGGGCCCTCAACCAAGTAACCAAGGGAGGTGGAGAGGAAAATTTCGCATGGGGTAAGGAAAAACAACAAGCATTTGATGATCTGAAGCATCACTTGTGCTCAGATCCAGTACTCTCCTTACCCGATCTGCAACAACTGTTTGAGATTGAGATGGATTCCTTCAACTATGTTGTAAGAGCAATTCTCACTCAGCACGATCATCCAATAGCATACCATAGTGAGACACTCTCAGATACCATATGGAAACACCCCACGTAAAACAAGGAAATGTATTCCATTGTGAAATATTTTCGTCAATGGAAACATTATATTCTGGGAAAGGAGACAATCATCCACACTAATCAAAATCCTCTGTAGTTCATACAGACATAGAGGAAGCTGCAGAACGACTACCATCAAAATTCGTCCACATACCTACATCAGTTCCATCTCAACATCAAGTATAATATAGGGAGAACAAATCATGTCGCTAAATTCCTCATTCAACCTCCCATTGCTTCACTCACCACCATGCTCCATTCTTGTGGGCATGAGGCATTTGAGTGGCCCCAAATTCATTAACGTGACCCTAACTTCGCTACCACCTATCAGCTCTTTGGTACATGCACGAATGCCACCAATTTTCACATTCAGGATGGACTGCTATGCCATCTAGGCCACCTCTTTGTTCATGTAAGAAAGCGTGTAAAGCTGATTTGGGAGGGTCACTACAGTCGAATGGCAGGACATTTTTGTGTGGAGAAAACTGTGGCCATTTTACAGAAACATTTTTATTGGACAAAACTTTGACAAGACGTTAGAAAGTATATCATATCTTTCACTACCTATGTCATTACCAAGCCATCCATCAAGGAGAAAGGCTTGTACACCCCTCTTCCTACTCCCGAGAGGCCTTGGGAATCAATCTCGATGGATTACACGTCTGGCCTTCTGTCCACCAAGAAAGGAAATGATTGTGTATTTGTGGTGCTTGATCGGTTTTAGAAGATGGCCATTCTCACAGGATGCAAGAAGAGCATCACAGTGGCAGATATTGCCAAGCTCTTCTTCGAACGATTGTGGGTCCATTTTGAGATACCACATACCATCATGTCAGATCGGGACAATAGGTTCCTCAACACATTTTGGTCGAGTCTTCGGTCACTATTGGACACCAAGATCACTAAATCCACTGCTTTCCACCACCAGACTGATGACCAAACATAGGTCGTCAATCAGATGATTGTGCACATGTTGCGCATGTATAACTCTAAGAATCCTCATACATGGATGAGAGTATTCCCTATGTTGAACAAAACTACAACAGGGCTCTACATAGCTCCACCGGCCATAACCCATTTTAGGTGGGGCTGGAATTCCAACCCTTGGGTCCCATTGATGTTGCACTACCTCTTGCAACCACACAGGCATAATCTTCCCATGTTCAGTTTGAGGCCGACAAAGCCACCGGATTCATTGAGAGGATTCAACACATCCGCCAACAAGTCCATGAAATTTTTCAGAAATCCAATGCTAAGTACAAGCAACGCCATGATCAACACCGAGTACCACATCGATTTCGGGTGGGAGACAAGTTCTGGTTACATTTGCAAAAAGAGTGCCTTACAAGGCCCCATCAGAAGATCCGTCCACTTCTCTATGGGCCTTACACTATCACTAAGGCCGCAGGTGGCAACAATTTTGATCTCAACACTCCATCCTTCCTTGACTTGCACCCATTGTGCAATGTGGACCTCCTTCAGCCATATTTTCCACCATTATTGGACACCTCAGAGATTGCAGAACAATTGACACTAATAGATCTCAACCCTGACTACATGGAACATGCATCCACTAATATGATAGTGGACACATAGGTTAAGGGAAATCACCAGCAGAGGATCCAACTTTATCAGGTTGTCAAGGCAGGGCAACTCCTACACCAAGGCACGTGGCTCACCCGGGGCCAAATTCAACATAAATTTCCTCACCTGACGGGGGCACTCAATGCAATGGAGACCATTGCTTCCTAAGGGGGGAGGAATGATCCAAGTGGATATTGGTGGCTAGCCACCTATTCTAATTGGCTCATCTTGACAATTTTTAATTCAACACGGTTCTCTCTAATTATGGCATTTCTTTGTAATTGTGGGTTCTGCACTTCCGGGGCTGTCCTGAAGACCTACACAGTATCCAAGTGGATATTGCTGGCCTCCCACCTATTCCAACTTACTTATTTTGCAAGTTTTAATGTCAATACATCTTTTTGTACTTCTAGGGCTGTTTTGGGGCCCTAAACAATGTTTTTTGGCTTGCCATAGTCAAATTGTAAACGAAGTTAGAAATTGACAACATAATGTCTAGTTCTCAAAAACACCTTTTCAGTGGACTATCACACGCCTAAAATGGAGGTCGTATGCAAAAGTTATGACCCCGAAAAAGTTGAGGTACCAACTTACCCATCGGGGCCCACATAACTTTTGGCATTTCATCTCCTAGGGTTAGCTTTTTGGATGTCTAGGGTTTTGGCATTCATGAATAATGTTAAAAAGGCCTCTGGAGCCTCATTGTAATCATTATTCTCAGACGAATGTGCGTAACAACCACATCTCTTCTCAAAGATAGCTACCACCATTCGAGCAAGTTGTTTTCAATTCTACAGTTTTATAGTTTCAACCTATTTTCTTTATTCAATAGAAGTTATTGTTCACTTGATATCTTTTGTTGTTCTTCGTATCTCTGTGTTATTGTATTCAATATGTTTTTCATTTTGTTCTTCTCATAAATCCAGATCAGGGATCTTACACCATCAACAAGGAAGTGGGTGAGAATGCTTTCAAACTTAACTTGCCTCATGGCCTTTGTTTACATAACCCTATTTTTAGTATGAAATTTCTTTGACCACACTTTACACCTTTGTTATACACCAAATGTGGTAGAGAAATTGACTACAATATAACTAAAACCTTATCATATTTACAAGACAAGATGGACTAGATCATCAATGTCAAAATGAAGAACAACCAACAACATGAAAAATAACTGTAGTAGATCGTCAAAACAAGCAAACTTCTCATTAAAACAAGTGGTTTATTAGAAACCAAATCTAAAAAAAATCCCCACTTTATATGAGAAATCGATACAATCGGAACCATTACTTCATTACTTTCAAAAGGAGACCACTATTCCATGCATTTTTTTTTGTCCATCACAAAAAATAATGATTTTGATCAATTTCGAGATTGAAATTTTGACACATTTTTCAAAGCCCAAACAATATCTTTTATCCCATTATAACTAACATCACCGATAGCTTTGTGTTAGCATGGATGATAAATTTGTGTTAGCATCCTAATATTGTTATTTTCATATGTGTGTTATCATCAATTTTTTTGTAAATAAAATTATTGTATTACCCTGCCTTAGTAGAAAATGCATATGTATGAATATACACTATAGCATGCCATTTGTTTTGCCACTGCAGTGGAAACCAAAACGCTTGGACAAAACAACTGTTCATTGTTCCTAAACCTTAAAAAAATAAAACTATCAACAAACAAACATGGGGACTTGCCACCTATTCTGCCACAAGCGTGGAAACTAGAACAAGCGGTGGACTGAGTGCCCCGACCAGCTATCGATCCAAAACAATAGTATGTGGTGTGCAAAAACTTAACAATTATTCCAGAGAAAAAACTTGTAAGAGCACTAGACATGGGGCGAACCTGGGTGTTCTTGGCGAAGTCGGAAGACGAAAGGCTGACAACAAGTCAGGCATCGAATTTTCTCAGGCTTGCTTGATAGGGAGTCATACATGACGTCCAAACACTTGTTGAGGGTGCACTGGCGGTGTTGTTACTCTGTCAAATCCTTGCACATCTCGAAGATCAAGACCAGGTGGTCTTCTATGAGCCTGGAAGAGCTGGGGGTTGGGTGAGCTTGTTCATAAGCTTCATTGTATGTCTCGTTTGTTCCAGGGTCTTCATCCATGGCAGTAGCGGAAAAATCATTTGCAGCGGCAGAATCCGTTGACGACAGGAAAGGCAAAATTTCCTCCCAATTGGGCAGAATTTCCTCTTCCACCGAGAAGCCTCCATAAAGACCCTCTGTGCTTGAAGGACGGGGCTCTAATTGAGCTTCTTCATACCAATTCTAACAAGAAGAAGGTGGGTGGTCTGAGCTGCCACTTTGGATGAGAGCTAAAGAGGTTGGTCTCGGACGTTTTGTTATCCCAAACCGGCTATAATAAATTGGCCCTCGTTAGGGGCTACCTCTCTCGCAAGGCATGGCTAAGCAGAGCACAAGGCGAATGGAATCAATAGTGGTGTGAGCTAGGGCGTGGAGTAAAAGAAGCAGAATAAGACCATGAACAACAGTTGAATGCTCGATATAGAACCCCCCACAAGATGAAAATACCAAGAGGACGGAGAAGTTGATGACTCTGGTAGCCATTAGTGCAGGAGTAATGGAAATTACCAGTTCCGTACTGATGCCGAGGAACCGAGCCTGAGTCGCCATTAAAGCTCAACACACTAAACCTTGACATTCATGTAAACTAGACATCGTGATTGGAAAGGGGAGGAGGGTGGCGGCAAGGGGCTTTAACTGCCCTCGTATCCACCCCATCCGATGACACATGTACTCCAAGTGTCACCCCATCCGGGGATATTTGTGTTAATATCATATTATTATTCTTTTCATCAATATATGGAGCAAACTCCTATGCAAAAGTTAGAGTTTTCTCTTGCCACATCCACTCTCATTTTCTTATTTTTCCACTCCACAAGTTTTGATTTCGTATTAAAATAAAATGATTTTTTGAATTTTAAATGTTTTTATTAAAATTTAAAAATTATAATCTATTGTAACTTGTATGGAAGCATAAACTAATCTTCACAATCATGTAAAATAATAATATGATGAATCAATTTTCACAAATTATATAGAATTAACTTAGATCCATTTTAACTTTATACAAACTTTTACTCAAGTTTTATATTTAAAAAAAATGTTTGCATTGTGAGGGATTTGATGTCTCTCTAAATATGATAAATCAGGAGTTAAAATGGATCTCTGTTGATTTTACTTAATGTCAACATTGAAATATTTTTTAATGCCACTTGTCAACTTCATATTTAGAGAAAGTGTTTGCATTGTGAGGGATTTGATGTCTCTCTAAATATGATAAATCAAGAGTTAAAATGGATCTATGTTGATTTTACTTAATGTCAACAATGAAATATTTTTTAATGCCACTTGTCAACTTCATATTTGAAGAAAGTAGCTTATGACTTTGTTTATAATCAACATTAAAATAAAACCATGTGTTAACTCCAGGTTAAAAAAGACAAAATAAATTATAGAATAATTATAGTCTAACTGTTCTACATTATAAATCTCCATGTTAAAAACACCTTTCAAAGCAAACAATAAAAAAAAAACTTATTTAAAAAAAAAAATCCCTAATATTATTCTTCTATAAGTCTCCCTTAAAAACACTTTTCAAAGCAAACAATAAAAAAAATTATTTAAAAAAAAAATCCCTAATATTATTCTTCTATAAGTCTCCCTGTTAAAAACACCTTTCACAGCAAACAA
>SNQJ01S0013928.1:80471-95341 GCA_010110895.2 Picea sitchensis
AAAAAAAAAAAAAAAAAAACCCTAATATTATTCTTCTATATTTAGAGATACCTACACAAACCTCTATATTTAGAGATACCTACACAAACCGCGCATAAAAGATAGGTAAAGGCCCAATTTCCAAATCACAATCCGCTTGGGCCAAAACAAAATCCTAAATATCCATACAAATTTCAACGCGTGCAAGTTTAGCTTTGTTAAAAAAATGAATGGGCATGCATAGACTTTGGCGTGTTCGTCGTAGATGGCATTTTTTCTTAAATTAAGAGTTTCGATGCATGATTAGACAACTACAGATTTGTCCCGACACTCAAAACATTCCTTGAGCACCAGATTGTTCCCTCTGGCAATGATTTGTTGGGCAGATAGAGACGTGACCCGCATATTTTAAAGGAGTAAAATCTGCACTGCGTCTTTTATTTCTCGGCCTGGACATATGGGACATGACATTATGAACGCCATATGGATATGGCGAAAAGTCGTGATATCTTCTCACGAATTATGAACGCTGCTATATACACCTTTCAGAAGCCTGAATGGTCACCATAAACATGCCATTATTGTTACTGGTTTCCTCCTGGTTGTTTCCAAATTCAATTGAGAGTCATATGCATACCACAACTTGCTGACTCTACTTCTATGGATAACACCAACGCAACTGCGACTACCACTGCCAAACAGGCTGAATGGCGGTGGCCTGTTCCTCTTCTGTTCGGTGGGGTAACTACCTTGATGGCTCTAGTAGCCCTTGCGTTACTCATACTTGCTTGCTCATACTGGAAAACCATGGATTCTCAGAGTAATGGGCAAAGTCTCAATGCTTCTGCTGAGTTGGGTGTGCAGACTGAGATATCAGGTGAAGATTTTGAAGAAGTGAAAGTAGTAGTAATAATGGCTGGGCAACAGAATCCCACCTTCCTGGCGACACCTGCTTCTGGAAGTTACCTTGATTTGGAAGCTGTAAAAATCTAGTTCGGTTCGATTGAGATGCAAAAGTTTGGGCCATTTAGATATATAAGAGACTGAAAAATAAGGAAGCTGTGCTTCCTTTGCCTGGTTACTTAATTGGGTAGGAGTTACAGCTGTACATGTACTGTTATTTTTTGAAGTGTTATGCATTTGGTCTGTACAGATTTCATAAGCATTGTAAAGAAATAGAGGTACTTTGCAAAAGATCCCACTTTAAAATTGTAATGGTTTTCTTTGTCACAGGAATTTTCTGTAAATTAATATAAATTGCGTACATCTATGGTGGTCAGGGACATGTTAATAAAAATTATTTGTCTGTCTTAACCTCTTTATCTGTTACAGGCCGAGAGACCTGTCAAATTTCTTTAGAAGTAATTTCAATGGTTTTGCACCCACTACCATAAGAGATCCAGGATTAAGTTGTATGATAATTAAGGAAACAAGGGTTGCATTGTTGTGGTTTGAAATGCCCACTGTTTGATTTTGAGATGAGAATCCATGATTGTCTTTTTAATTACTCGTTTGTTAGTTGCTCGGTGATATTTCATACAGTTGCCTTCACATGATCTTCAACCAGTTGGAGGACGAACGAGGCCTTTCAGATCTGATTCTCTAAACAGGTTACTTTATCTGTGATTTTTATAAAAGAACATGGAACGAATTAGTGATTACTGTTAAATTTCAACTGTTTTTTAGTGAGTTCAACTGTTTTTAAGGGCATCTGTTGTTTAACTTATGTTTTTTTTATGTGGACAAATTGAATTGTTTTAGAATGGGCCGAAATCCTTCCAGCAGAATTTCAGACAGAGGGACAAAATTCCAGTCCATCTAAATGGGCTAAAACCCTTGAATAGAGTTCCAATGGTAAAATTTCACAACTGACTTCAAACAATTCTATTTCAATGGTAAAATTCCACTGGCAACTGACTTCAAACAAAGTTCCACCTAATTAAAACAGAAATCTAACCAAAAAAAAGAAAAAAAAAATCATTCAGGGATGAGATGTAGAATTACTTTGTAAAATAAAAGCTGCCAAACAGTCATCTCAATCTCTCTTTATTTACGTATATTCATTTGTTTGTTTACTTGTTTTCGTGGGGTTACCATGTAAAATAAAAACTACTGGAGATTCATTTCAAACTCAAGATCGACCCAGTTGTTTTAAATGCACCTTATGAAATTTTTAACTTCTCTCAGTGATCTTCAACCTGAATGAAGCTGGAGGACGAACGAGGCTCTTGAGATTAATCATCAGAAGATCTCTAAACGGATTACTATTATCTCTGTTTATATAAAGATATGAAACTAATTAGTGGTAATTTTTAGCTTTCATTGACCTTTGCAGAAGTGGGGTTGTCTGCAGTTTCTGTGAAGAACATCCTATGAAGTTCTATATATATCAAGACTACACTGTAAAATAAAAATAAAAAAAAACAAAAAACAAACTCTCATAGATTTAATGCATATGCTTGACAGATCCAAGCAAGCGCATTGTTCTCGTTGTTTATAAAAAAATCTTGTAATAAAGCCACGCAAGCCAGTACTGTAAACCATGCCGTATGGTTTTTGCAGGTCTGCAAATTCACTGAGAATTTCAGAAAAACCTAAATTGTACCTGATTGATTTGAACGGTTCATTTTTAGGTACCTATGAAGGTGGCACCAAAATAATTTGCATTACATTTTTCTGGCACACGGTATTAGGTCTGTACCCACACCAGTGATAACATATTTGCTTCGGAGAAATCGTCTCTGCCAATTATTTACATAAGTTCTGATAACAGTATCCGGGGCCTCATACATACATCTGTATTGATCTCATGAGATTTAAAAAAACCTGAAACGGGGATGACAAAATAGGGCAAACCAAGCCTGTTAATGCTTTTATGTAACTAACATAGTTGAAACTATAGACTTTTTTAAGGATATCGTGAATTACATTATTTGTGTAGTTAGCAATTTCCATTGGTAAATAAAGTAACACAATGATTTGTCCCAACTGGAAGAAAAATTTCTTTGTTGTTGCTTATGCTTTTTTGCTTTCAAGTTGTTTTATTATTTTGAATTTAGTGAGGAAACTCAATTCAATTCATGGAATCTTGGATTGTCTAGAACTTTTTTTAGAACTTGTTTTGATGTTTTCGGTAAAGAACTTTTACTAAAGAGTAAGACAAAACTAATTATGCTCAAACCACACACTCTTGTGTTGTTGCTAGTGATTTTTTTGACATAGTCAACTTTAGTGAGAGGATGGGAAGATATCTATGGTATAAGAAATGCCATCTAGACACATAGAGATGGAAAAATTTCATGGTCACAACTTTAATCTGTGAAAGTTGAAAATGAAAAATATGTGTATTGAAAGAGGGAAAAAGGAAGTTGTCATGAAGGAGAGTGTGAAGAAGGGGAGTTGGGACAAGATGAATGATAGGGCCATAGATGAAGGAGAGTGATAGGGTTACATATCACCTTAATTCTTTCAATGCCTTTCTTAATTAGCTCAAGGGGCCATTGATGACGAATTAAAGGACAACGAGTGATGTGTAGCCTTGCTCTATAGTCTTTCAAATTATTAGGAGAGTTTGTTGGTTGCCATAAGGGGAGATACAAAGGTATAGAATCTCAAGTTAGATGAGATCATGAGATGGTGGCCATGGGGGGAGACATGGAGAAGAACTTATGAAATAAACATTGATTTAGAGGCTTCGGAGACTAAGGGTTGCTCTAAGGAACGAAATGACAAGAGATCAAGTAGGAGGAAATTGGGATCTTGATGAAACTATGTTTCTAAAGGTAGGAAGCAACAAGAGTTAATTTTCTAGAGGTTCCATCAAAGAGGGTATAATAAGCATGAATGAAAGCCCACTCCTTGAAAGGAAAAAGAAGCAAATAAGGAAGAATTGATTGTTGGGATTTCTAGTTGTGAACATATCATGTGTCTTCGGCATGTTTGCTAACCAATGTCCATGATGAGTCATGTTTGATTGATTTGGGAGCTTCCTTTCATATAACTCCTTATAGGGAGTGATTTGTAGATTATGAAGAATTACATGGAAGGAAAATCTTTCTTGGAGATAACATAAGTTATGAAATTGTCAGACATGACAATGTAAAAGTCCAATACATAGATGTATCTATGAAATAGATGCTTAATGTATGGCATATGCTAGGATTTAAACAAGACTTTCTTTTAGTGAACTAAATGGTTGATGTGGGTGTTGAACTAATGTATGACATATGCTAGGATTTAAACAAGACTTTCTTTTAGTGAACTAAATGGTTGATGTGGTTGTTGATACAATCTTCTCTAAATGAGGTTGTAGATTGGTTCAAAGGGCTATGGTTTCGGCCNGATGTGGGTGTTGAACTAATGTATGACATATGCTAGGATTTAAACAAGACTTTCTTTTAGTGAACTAAATGGTTGATGTGGTTGTTGATACAATCTTCTCTAAATGAGGTTGTAGATTGGTTCAAAGGGCTATGGTTTCGGCCAAGGGTGTTTAGTAAGGAACTTTGTACAAGTTGTATGTGACTACTGAAGTCATGGGTAGTGGCATTGCGACACCAACAAAAAAGTAAAAACCAATGACAACATTGAATACACCAAACATTTTGTCATGGCATTGTAGGATGGGACATATTTGTGAAAACAACTTACAAGAGTTGTGAACTAACAAGATTGTTTGTGGAATTGATGATTTGAAGGACTCTTTTGAGTTTTGTGAGGCATGTGTGCTTGGAAAGTAGAAGAGGGTTCAATTTTCCTTCAGTAACAACAAATATTGAAAGGTACTTGAGTTGGTGCATTATGATATTTATGGACTTATGGAAGCAATGTCCATGGAAGGATCTCACTATTTTATCTACTTTTGGGGAAAATGGTGTTGATGAGAGGTTGAATCAAACCTTGATGGAGAAAGCATGAAACATGAATGAAGATGCTCTTTTGAGAAAATTCTTTTGGGTTGAAGAAATTGCTAGAACAAAATATTTGACCAATAGATCACCTAATTCAATTTTGGGTGACAAAACACTAGAAGAGGTTTGGAGTGGAGAAAATCTCTTTGTTTCACATTTCAAGGTTTTTAGGTGTAAGGCTTACATGCATTTGCCTAAGGTGAATGGAAAAAAACTTAACAACAAATCAATGAAATTCATATTTATTGGATATTTAAGAGTCAAGTGATATAAGTTGTGGATTCTATTTGAGCATTGACATACCCACAATTGGAAAGGAGGATAAATCTTGTGAAGATCAACATGAAGAATTTGTCCTAATAGAAAACGTACAACATGTAGTGATTCCAAACTTCTAGATGGAGTTGAAGATCAAGTTGAGTAGTTTTCAGAGGGATACGAGGTAGAAATTCTATAGGAAGGAGGTGAAAATCAACATGAAGAAAATTTGTTTTTAAGACCCAATAAAAATATGCATCCTAAACATGATTATCTTGGTCAAGGGTAGAATTTGAGGAGGATGTTTCATGAGAAAGAGAGGCATGTCAGGTATGGCTATGAGCCAATTGATTTTAGTTTTTTTTGTTTATCTTCCATCATTGACGAGCCAAGAAATGTCAAAGAGGCTCTTAATGGTAAAGAGGCCCTTCACTATAAGTGAGGCATGGAAGAAGAAATCAAGGACTTGGGATAGAACCATACTGGGCATTTGTAGGATTTTCCTAAAGGAAGGCAGGTGGTTGGATGCAAATGGGTCGTCAAGAAGAAGTATAATGCAGATCTAGTTCTATAGAGTGATATAAGGCTTGTTTGGTAGTAAAGGGATACTCTCAAGTAAAGGGTGTTGATTATGAGAAGGCCCTCTCTTCAATGGAAAATAGGTTCTCTATTAGATTGTTGTTGATCCAAGTGGATATTGGTGGCCACCCACCTGTTCCAAATCCCAATTGGCTCATCTTGACAATTTGTGGTTCAACACGTTTCTATGTAACAGAGACATTTCTTTATAATTGCGGATTATGCAATTTTGGGGTTGTCTTGAAGCCCTACACAACATCCAGGTGGATATTGGTGGCCGCCCACCTATTCCAAATAAGTTATTTTGGAAGTTTTCATGTTAGTACATCTTTCTGTACTTCTAGGGTCGTTTTGGGGCCCTAAATAGTGTTTTCTTGGCTTGCCACAGTTAAACTATAGACAGAGTCATAGTTTTATTGTATAATGCGTAGTTCTCGAAAATACCTTTCAAACATGCTATCACACGCCTAAAACGGAGATCGTATGCAAAAGTTACGATACCGGGAAGTTAATGTACTAACTTACCCAACGAGGCCCACCTGACTTTTGGCGCTTCATCTCCTAGGGTAAGGTTTTTGGATGTCTAGGGTTTTGGCATTCATGTTTATAGTAAAAAGGCCTTAAAAGGCTTTCAGAGCCTCAAAGTAATCATCTTCTTGCGAATTAGCACAACTGTCACATCTCTTCTCAAAGATAAGTTGCCATCATTCTAGCAAATCTTGCACTCTACGTATTTTACTCAGTCTCTCTACATTTATTTCATTAATGAAAATCATGTATTGTTGTATTTCTCGGTTTTTGGAAATTTTTGCCGTATTATTTTCATTATAATATCTTTGTTTCATTTTGTTTGAAAATAATCCAGGCAGTGGTAGCATCCCGGAAGAGGCCACTCTTGATCGTTTTTTCAATGTGTTATCACATATAGTTGTCAAAAGGGAGCATGTCATCAAATTAAGTGGTCTACAGGAAGCATCAAAACACAAAAAACGTTCAAAGAAGATCACATTAGTTGGAAAAATTAGCGGGGTGAAGGCTCGGTTCTAGCGTGGGATGCGGCGAGAGAAATATCATTAGCTCACGAGAATTGCCAATTTTCAAATTGCATGAAGTAAAGTGCGGACCAAAGTATGAAAACGAGCTCGAAACAAACGCAGACCCATAGATCTTTAGGGGATAGGCAGATCCGAGTTCGAGGAAATGGGCTTCGGGAGATTTGAAGTGAAAAGTGCATAAAATTCCCGAAGAGCCAAATCCCAGACTCCCGAAACAAATATGGACCATTGATCTCAAATCCACTTGAGGAGCCGTGATCTTGTGATAAGTACCTCTGGAAACTGAAGTCTTTGAGAAGGCCCCGAAAGTGAACACGGATACATCCATTGGTCATGACATGCGGCAATAGATCATTCACTTTGGGATATTTGAACTGAGAAGGGCACAAAGGATCGGCCCGGCCGAGACTCCACGAAATGATCGGGAACCGTTACAGCGTAAGAAGACAAGTGGAGGAAGATCCAGCCGGAGTTCGACCTCTCGAAAATTGTGGTCAGTATTGAAAAATCCCAAAGAGATTGAGCTTTGGCGCCCGAATGGCGAAGTCCCAAAGTTTCGAAGCGTCGAAGCCCCTGAAGCACCGAATAGAAGAAGTGATGAAGCCCGAAGTGCCAAATGGCGGAAGTGCCGAAGTCCCGAAGAGTCGAAGCCAGTCTTTAGAAGCATGGCACTCACAAAAATCATGATACATGGCGTCATTCCGAGCCATTTATTATATGACACATGTCACCCTTCTTTCATGACACATCAATAGACGTGACATCATATGACATCGGCGAGCCACCATGTCGCTTCGGTGATTTTCCTTTGGGAGTTTTTTCATGTTTCACATTTGAAACTCCTGAAGCAGTGTTGAAATCCAGAAGTAGTCTGGATTGTGTCTATGGGGGGCATGCATCATATGATCAATAAGCTTTGGATTTTCTTGAAAGCATCACAAACCATCGATCTCCATAAGGCCCGTGTCACCCGGATCCATAGCCGAGGGTAAAAGCACTTGGAGGAAAAGGAGGTTTGAGATTTGATTTTCGCAGAATCTAGAGACCAGCATTTCGGTCATCGATCATGATACGCATCTCAAATCCATAGATCTGAGTAAAATAAATGAAGGCAGAGGAGGTTTGAAATTTAAAACTCTGAAGCCCGAATCGTGAAGCAAATCGTGACCGTCGATTTGAGAAAGAGTAGAATTGATTTATTCATTTGAAAGCACCAAAGCTAAGTTGTTGATCGAAGGGCCTCATTCGAGATCACGAGATCATGATCGCAGCTTCGATTAAATTCGAAGGTGCTCGAGTTTAAAATTTTGGTGGAATTACGCTGTCGAACCATACGGTTTGAGAAGGGGACATGTGGTGGATCGTGGTGAATTGTGGGGAAAAAGAAGTTTGGTTTCAAACTATTCTTGGCCACATGCGTAATCACATTTTGGCATGAGGTCATAGCCCGCGCCAGTCACATTTAGAAGGATCGGAGGAAAAGACGCTGGCAGCGAACTCCTAGGTTTCACCAGTGCGCTTCAATCGGCGACCACGGTCCATTGTGAGGACGCCAGATGATTAGGCGATAGTACCTATGAGAGGTTACGCAAATGAAATATGGTAATCTAAAAGTGATCATTAATGAGACGGTCGTTGGAATCGCGGGCCCCAAAAGCGGTATGAATCAAACCTCTTTTTTGGCCGCCCCCCACAATCCGTGCTCATATAGCGTCCTATCAAGAGCGGCACATGAAGATTCGCCCCATGGGCATTAAAGCGTGTTGATCAGAAATACCGGTTAATGAAAATGGGTGGTGGTTGGAAACCTCGAATCCTCCATAAATAGAAGGCATGGAGGATCTGGTCGTGGAGACAAAATTGTCAGCCCGGGGTACCCCTATGGACAGTTTTTCCTGTGGACCCATGTTGATTTGAGCTCGCTTCTGACAGAGGGGTGCACATTCAATTTTACAGAAGAACTCGCTGATGCAAATCTTTGAATGTAGTGATCGGATCACACTCCTAATGGTCAGCACTGATTTGAGTATTAAGGAGATCAATTTAGATTTTGATAGAGGGGGTAGTTTTGGCCGAGACCAGGGATAGCTTTGAGAGATGTTATGACTATATTTTCGTTGTAAGCACGAGGGCCTGGATTGGAAATTTTGATGTTAATGAATATTCCTTTAAGTTGTTATATCAGTCTGTCTTCTTAGTTTTCATTTCTTGTTTTCATTCTTGTCTAGATGTAATCTCTTTGATTTATGGATTCTTGAGGCAATGGAGGACCTGTTGCCATCATGCCCATTTTTCATGGTTGAACAAACGTTTATGTTTCTCTCCGCTTGTCGGATGTAATCTCTCTTATTTATGGATTCGTGAGGAGAGATGCATTTGTTGTCATGCCCATTTTTCATGGTTAAACAAGCGTTCTCTATTTTCCTTATTGCCTGGATTGTTGTAAACCCTCTAATTTATGGATTCCTGAGGAGATGGAGGATGCGCTATCATCTTGCCCATTTTATGGTTTTATCATTCGGACACTTTCTATCATTCTCTCCTTCCCATCACCACTTAAATACTTTTGTCTGATGAGGAGATTAAATTCCTTCATTGAGTAGGCGTTTATGACTCCATATATAACTAACCTATCGATACCAGAGTGATATTCGTTCTATTTATTTTCTTTAAAGTCTCATTGAATCACCTACTCCATCGCTTTTAATCACCAACGTATGATGGGTGACGGAGAGCTTATCTCTGTCGAGGGTGGTAGCCGTGCTAACGGTGCATGTTCGAGTTCCGAGTATAAAAAGTTGGGTCACCGAGCTTGTCTTTCTTGAGGAAATCACTCTTTCAGCCAAGAAACCTATGGTAGAAAATAAAAACGGTGGAGCAGGAGATTTTATTAACCTGTTTCTTGAGCAAGCTGTGACAGAGGATGAAATGATGGAGAATTTTTTCCACATCCTTCAATGCTTCACCAGATAACAACGAGGTGCATATTTATCAGCGACCGCACTTTGGAGGAACCTCTCCCTTGAAGGTACAAGTTAATTTTGATATTCCCATGTTGAAGGTCGGATAGATGAAGATGCCTTAGAAAAAAATGGTTCCTCTACTAGAAAACATTTCTCACATTTCACAATTTTTCGACATGGAAAGATCACCTTTGCAATCCTCAATGTTCTCCCCATGTCATACATTTGAACAGGAGAATTATTGAACAAGTTCCACGAGAATACGGAATATATGTGGCCTATCCCACTTGGGATTTTGTTTTTGGATGCGGTCAAGAAACAATACTACCATGTTGATAGCTATCAAGACTAATACATGAGATGGACCACACTATGGAAAGAGAAAAATAGTGTAGTTCAAAATACCATACCTTACGCAAAGGCGGGTGGCATCAAAGACTACGGCGACATTTGGTTCGAAATCACCAGTGGAGACTATGCATATGTACATCCAAACGAAATGGATTTCCTAAACATCTCATCATTGGGAGATGCCTGTCGATATGCTGTCAAAATCGAGCAGAATTTGCGCACTAGAACAAATGGTCAGTTTTGCAAATCCGCAACGACCAAAGCATGTTAAAGATGACCTAACCAACAACCTCCCAACAACTAGTCAAGATACAAGAAAACAAGGGTAAAGGGAAATACGAAGAATGACACTGGAAGTGGTGCAACTTCCACAAAAATCCTAGAACAACGCGATTAATGTCGATCGAAACAGTCGTTGGTGGTCGAGGTAAAAAACAATGAGCCAAACCTTGATTCAGAATCGATCCAAGAAAATATTGAAAATAATGAATCATCGACGTAGACCCCACTACTACTATTGCGACTACAACAATTCAACTAGAAGAACCAATAGATCCTGAAGGGAGGGGAGCACCTCTTCCATTCACAGATGTGAAAGGTTGAAGGGACCCCATTTCATTTAATTGTTGATAGCGACATCCAGAAGAACCTCATCTCAGCTGAGGTCATCAAACAATTGGGGTTGTTGACAACACCACACTCACAGCACCATACAACATCAGGTGGCTTGAGAAGGATGAGATCTCCATGTTAGCCAGTAGTGTTGCATGTCACCAACATCGAAACCTTCAAGGATGAGGTAGTGTGTGATGTTCCCTTCTTGATATCTATGATGTTGTTTAGATTGGCTCATATGTGTGGAAATGTCATGTTGTTTATGAATATAGACCCCAAAATTGTCGTGTGCTTTGGGGGTCAACCTCACCACAGGATACCAGGGGTAGTTCTGACTACTGTTCCCGCAAAAATGTCTTAAAAGGTAATCTCTCATATTGTAAAATTCATCATCTTCACAATATTTTCAAAGGTGCATAAGGCCACTACAAACAATGTAGCCTCAACACCTTCTATCAACGAGAAGAAGATTGTAGAAGAGAATGAATATATTGTTTCTTCACCTACAATGGCACTTGCAAAATGCCCCATCAAGCCCAGAGAGACAATAGGTTGGTGGAATAGGTTCAACCCCACCAACAACAGGTTTTAATGACATCCTTCCACAGACCAAGCAACATAACTTCTATAACAAGGCACTGCTCACCAAGATTCAGATTCAAAAACACTTTTCCCTCTTCCCCGGGCACTCAGCACAATGGAGACCATTGTTTTCTAAGGAGATTGATCTAGGTGGATATTGGTGGCCACCCACCTGTTCAACAACCTTGCCGCAAGACTGTGGATCTGAGATTGAACCAAGAAAAGATGCCTATAGAAGGCAATGGTTCAATGGAAGTGAGTGCAATGGAGGCTCCTCAAAATCATATCGATTCCTCCTAGTATCGGCTGGATTACCAACGAGATACCCTGCATCTTGAGTAGTCTGTGCCCACTTGGGCCTCTACTCTAGCTGTGCAACTTCATCTGAATGCTCTAACACTGCATCTGACTGTACTGACTCTAAATCCTGAATATGAATCCTCTGGGTCCTCTGAATCAGAACTCTCATTTGAAGAAGAGTCGACATGTGCATACTCATCATCTCAGACAGGTGGAAGAGTGAAGGTGTCTGCAGGCGGCTGCTGAGGTACATGCGAGATATTTTCCTTGAATTGGACACTACGCTCAATGATATGGAGTCGGTCCGAGGATAAGATCAATAAGCCGATATCCCTTCACACCGTCGGGGGTATCCAACAAAAATGCACTCAGTGCTCTGTGGATCAAGTGCCTTCCTCTTTTAAGGGAATGTGGAGCCCATGCACGAGAACCAAAACTGCGAAAGTGGGTCACTTCTGGTTTGGAGTCCTCAAGCCTCGTGGAGATGTATCATGACAAATCTATGGGAGATCTGTTTGGATGTATGTTGCACAGTTAAGTGCTTCGGCCCACATAGTCTCTGTGGTAGTGACTTTGCATGCAACATGAAGATGCCATCTCCTTTAGAGATCGGTTACTCCCGCTCAGCAACTCTTTTTTGTTGTGGAGTGTAGGGAACCGTATGCTACAATTGAATCCCTGCCTCATGGAAAATATATTATGGATCTCATGATTCACATACTCTCCTCCGTTATCAGTTCGGAGGATTTTGATCTTCTTTCAGTTGTGTCTCAACCAAAGCTTTGAAATCTTTGAGTTGTTGAAAGACCTCAGATTTTTGCCTGAAAGTAGATCCAAGTAAAACGTGAGAAAATCATCAACAAAAATGAGGAAAAACCTCTCTTTGTTGATGGATGGATGTGAAAAGGACCCATAAGGTCACTGTGGATCAGATCTAAAGGTGCAGAAGCTCACTGAGACTTTCCTTTGTCAAATTTCTCTTGAGGGTGTTTTCGAGAACCCTCACATACTCGCTGGAGAAATGGATGTCTGGTAGACCATCAACTAATATGCTCTTGCTAATTTTTTTGCATGTATCTAAGTGCAAATGCTCAAACCTTTTGTGTCATATCCTATTACTTTCATCAGCATTAGTAAGCAATAAAGAAAAACCAGGTTCAATGAATTCAGAAAATAGATGCACAATCTAGACTGATGGTTTACCTCACCAGTAGAAACCCTGGAGTTGGTTTGCATGTCGTGATGTCCACGAAATTTGGTTTGACTATGAATTTCTTTCCCGTGTTGGAATTCATCATCTGATACATCGAGATAAGGTTGAAAGAAATCTTGGGAACATGCAACATGTTCTCCAAGCTTCGTTGGTGAGTTCAATCCTTCCTTTTCCATTGACTTCGACAGAAGAGGATTGTCCCCATCAGAATAGTAGGACCTTTGCATGCATCAAAGAAGAATAGACTGCTTTTGAGGCAGCCATGTGATGTGTTGTGATGCTCCTGAATCTACGATCCAAGCATTGAGAGAGGAGTTGATGGCAATCAATGCATGGCTAGAATTACCTTTCTTGGAATTCGAAGAATCTTCTGGCTTCTTCTTCTTTGCACCCTCGGAGATGTGATCTCCAAGGTTGTTTTCTGAAGTATATGCGACATCAGATCCTATTTTCTTTTTGCATGCATGCGTGACTAAGATAAGTCCTTGCTGTGACCCAATACGTGCATTTCTCTCTTTTCTTCCCTTTTCTCCTTTGGATCTGGAGGCATCGGTGAAGGGTTTGTGTGCCTTCCTTCTTCGTATGTGCATGAGATTTCCACTTATCTTTGTCTTTAGATTTCTGATATTTTTGGCTTCCATCATGCATAGTGAGTGCATACATATGGGCCTTTGATTGCACCCATGTTGATCAGAGCTTATTGTTTTGCTCTTGTGTCAAGGATTCGATAAAGTCTTCAAAGCATCTTCCAGGTGGCTCCAGAGGCGAATATGAAGAAGTATGGAATGTGAATACGAATACATAGAATTCAAGTCCAAGCTTGGAGAATGGTGAACCATTTGTTTCTCCTCCTTTGTTTTATCAACCCCGCAAGCTTTAAGGAGTTGCGACAGTAAATCCTTGAATTTTGTAAATAAATCTTGGGATATTCTCAAGCTTTTGGATCCAATGTGAGCAGCTCCATCTCTAGCATGTGTCCCCTCATCATCCTGTTTTCCAAAGAAACCCTTCAATATGGTCCAGGCTTCATTGGGGGTCTTACAGGAAGATATATGAAAAAGTCCGGGAAATAAGACTGCAAATTGTTTCCGGTACCTCATCCATGCAATTTAAATTGCCAAGGATTTTCTATGGCTGATGTCGGTTCTGTATCTGTATTCATGGTTAACCTATAATGGTGAGAACCATTTGTTTCTCCTCCTTTGATTTATCAACCCCGCAAGCTTTGAGTTGCGACAGTAAATCCTTGAATTTTGTAAATAAATCTTGGATATTCTCGAAGCTTTTTGGATCCAATGTGAGCAGCTCCACCTCCAAGATGTGTCCCCTCATCTCATCCTGTTTTCCAAAGAGCCCTTCCAATATGGTCCAGGCTTCATTGGGAGTCTTACAGGAAGATATATGAAAAAGGAGATCGGGAGAAATAAGACTGCAAATTGTTTCGAGTGCCTCATCCATGCAATTTAAGTACTTGGATTTTTCTATGGCTGATGTCGGTTCTGTATCTGTATTCATGGTTAACCTATAAAACCCTCTATATCGGAGATGTATGGTTATTTTCTCCTTCCATGAAAAATAGTTGTAAGGTGTAAGAATGGATTCTTTTTGGAATTCCATCTTTCTGCTGTCTTCAATCTTTTGTACCTGCAAAAAATTTTGGTGTAGCTTTTTATTAGCAGTCCATCGGCTATGATACCATGTAAATGTGTTGACCTACACAAAATAGATCTAGTTAAACAATGATACACACATTTGCAGAGATAATTGGAAAAAGAAGAAGGAGGAGAGAAAGAATGGAAATAATTCTCCTTAACCGTTGTGAATAATGAATAATTTACACATGAAATACTCTGTATAACTCAATGAGTTCGACTTGAGTTGAACCAAGTCACCATAGTGGTGGTCTAGAGTGACCTGGACACACACCAACAATTACGGGAGTGAAATACCACCTATTCTAGTCTCTCAGGCAGTTACGGGAGTGAACTGCCACCTAGTTGAGTTAACTAGTCAACTAGTCTTCAGTTAACTGACTGAACATAAAGTAGTGAGGAGTTAACTCAAG
>SNQJ01S0013928.1:95351-105694 GCA_010110895.2 Picea sitchensis
ATTTAAATCCCAATCCACAGGTCCTTCTACTCACCCACACAGTCCTTTGCACACAACCGTGAACTTCCCCGACCTAAATTCGGGTTTCGAGGTTTCATGATCCCCGATGTCAAGAGTTCCCTGTCCTCTTGAATCCCCGATCTCTGATGAGCCAATTCGTCGATACGCGCCTTTACGTGTTATCCCTCCTGGCTAAACTCCTATCCAAGACCGCAGCCTTCTCTCCTATCGGGGTTTCAGACTTTCCTATGTCGAAATGCATAGACACTTTGTCCATGGGATTCCTGATTTCCCGATTTCCCATAATGTCGATGAACAACTTTCCTTTCGGGAAATTTCCCGAATGCCTAGATCTATGCCACGTGTCCCCCTCTGATGGATGATCCTGATCCCCTCTTGCGATTTCGCGACTTCTGATGCTCCGGAATTCTTGTCCTCTGGATTCACGAAACGCCGAACCCTGAAGCACCGATTTGACTTTTTTATCGGGACTTTCCCCGATAGCCTGGATCTCTGCCATGTGTCCCCACAAACGGACGACTCAGATCCAATCTCACTATTTCATGGTTTTAAATGTCGAAATGTCCCGACATCCTATCCTTGGGACTTCCGATATGTCGATGGACTCCCGATCTCGCCACGTCTCCCAACTGATGGACGGCTCAGATCGTTCCCTAGGAATTTCATCATGGAGATTCTCGATCTCCTGTCCTCGACACTCCCGATATCCCGATGGCTGAAGTATCAATATCCCGATGCCTGTTTCAGGATTCTCGCCTCCACGAATCCCAGTGCCCAGATCTCCTAAATGGATGATCACGTGACACGCGTCCTCTCAAGATGGACAGCTCAGATTTCCTGTCGCTATTTCAAGACTTGAAATGTCCCGACTTTCTCAACCTCGAGAACTCCAATATCCCGAACGTCGATATCCTGATAAGTCAAATCCTTTCAGGACTTTCACCCCTGTTGTTCACGAAGGCTTAACCCCCGTGCAACTCTCGACAGATCTGACGACTGTTGGGTACTTGGATCAAGATCCAGCGGTCTAGATCCGTTCTTTTATGTACACTCTGGAGACTAAAACTCCACGCATCTTCACCCAATCCAACGGTTGACGGGTATCTGAATGAGATCCGACGACTGACGATCTCCTCTCCTGTGCGCTCTTCCTACTCTCTCCTGGACGTGAAATCTTCAACAGTCCAAATCTCTTTCTCTAGCCGATCTGACGGCTGTTGTGCTCCCTCCTGAGCTTGGACACTTTCTTCCAGGACTGGGAAGAAGTTCAATTTTCCAAAGGCTTCAACCTTGGCCTTCCTTCTCCTCTGCGAAGTCCTCACTCTTGGAGCTTCGCCAAGCGTATAAAAACGCTGATCCTCCTGAGCTTTGAGTACTTTGAACCCGTCAAAGGGTTCTGGAGCTTCTGCACTCCTTGCAGTTATGACTTTGTGCCTGAAAGCACTTGCCCTCCTGAGCTTATCCTTCTTTCGAACCCTTAAAGGATTCTTCAACTCCTGCACCCCTGCAGAGTATTCTCATGCACACACAGTGCTGTCTCTCCTGAGCTTCTCAAACACTCAGAACCCTAAGGGATTTTATCCTTCTTTCTTCTCCCACAGATGGAGAATACTTAGATTCCCTCTTGGCTATCCTCTACCTCAAGAAACTTCTTGCTGAGTCTGCAGGGTGTTCATCAACTCTGTGAAGATCCCTCAGTGGATTCTTCCTCTAAATTCCAGAACTCAAAGAGTTCTCTTCTCTTCTCTGTGCCTGTCTGCACAATGTTTCAATGCCCTCCTGGCAGAGTATCTTCTCACAGAACATCCAGCAGTTCTGTCTTCTGTGTCCTCCTTTCACCTGCTCAATGCCCACCTGATAGAGCTCTCAGAATCCTCAGTGATTCTAGTTCTTCTTGAACTCACAGCAAAGTTCTTCCTMGATGCACCACTGTGCATATGCTCAATGCCCACTTGGTAGAGATTCACAGAATTCCTCAGTGATTCTGTCTACAACTGTTTTCTTCTCCCACAACCTTGCCTCCAAGGTGTTCAACAACCTTGAGGTCTTCCTTGAGTTGTTGATTTCAGCTATTGTGCCCGCAGCACGTCTTCGTCTGAACCCGCAGTGTTAAAAAATGCACCTCTGTGCACGGCTATCAGAACCCACAGTGTTCTGTCACACCCTCCTAGTGTGAAGCCTCAAAGACTTCTATCCCTGAAAATCAAACACACTCCTACAAACGCAAACCTACAACATACATTCATGTCATAATAGAACACTCACAGACACCCACATAACACAGAAATACATGCAGGAAAAATTGCTTCTGTTTATATTAAATGGAAAATGCCTGTTTTTACAAGGTGTTCCTGAGCACGGTCTGTAACAAGGTCTCGGCTCCTTCTCTTCTTCTCTACTCGCAGATTCTATCTCTAACCTCTCGACTTCACTCTCAAGAGATACAATAGATCTTTTTACATGAGGGGGCTCTTCGAGCTCTTCCCTCCAATCTACCTACCCTATTCAATTACATTGAATGGGTTGTCTAGTTCGCTATCTGGATCTAGATCTCAACCTTACAAAACATTAAAGGCCTTCTTATATACAGCCTGCACAAAGGCACGACTTCACATCTCAACAACCTACTACAGTAAATTTACATTCAATTCAAATTTCAAATGAGGCTGCGCCTCTCTCTTCATCTTCAATGCACGCGCTTGACATGGCTGGCTGGCTGATGTGGAGAGATGCTCCTGCATCACACTATTTTTCTCTTCTCTTTCCACAGTGTGGTCCATCTCATGTACTGGTCTTCATAGTTATCAACATGGTAGTATTGTTTCTTGACCGCATCCACAAAAAAATCTGAAGTTGGCTCGGCCCCATATATTCCAGATTCCTCTGTGGAACTTTGCTCCCAATAATTCTCCCACCAATGTTTGACATGGGGGATAACCTTGAGTATTGCAAGTGTGATCTTTTCCATGTCGAAAAAATTGTGAACAGAGAAATAAGCTTCTAACAGAGTGAACCATTTTTCTAAGGCATCTTCATCTATCTCACCTTCAAATATGGGAATATCAAAATTAACTTGTACCTTCAAGGGAGAGGTTCCTCCAAAGTGGTCACTTGATAAATATGCACTTGTTGCTATCGGTAAGCATTGAAGGATATGGAAAAAATTCTCCATCATTTCATCCCTCTGTCGCGCGAGATCTTTCTCAAGAAATAGGTTAATAAAATCTCCTGCTCCATCGTTTTTATTTTTTTCCGCCATAGAGGGTTTCTTGGGCGTGCGAGAACGATTTCCTTCAAGAAAGACAAGCTCGAGACCCAAATTTTTATACTCGGACCTCATCGGGGACATGCACTATGTTAGCACTGAGAGTCGCCCTTAGATTGCAAGAGGATAAGCCCAATACCCACAATAATGTTTGGTGGATTAAAAGGGTGTGAGTAGGTGATTCAGCGAGACTTTAAAGAAAATAAATAGAACGAAGATCACTGTAGATCAGTGATAGGTTATTGGGATATGGAGTCATAAACAGTCTGCTCAATGAAGGAATTTAATCTCCCTATCAGACAAAAGGATTTAAGTGGTGATGGGAAGGAGAATGATGGAAAGTGTCTGAATGATAAAACCATAAAAAATGGGCAAGATGACAGCAGATCCTCCACCACCTCAGGAATCCATAAATCAGAGGGTTTACAATGATCTAGGCAAGAATGAAAACAGAGAACACCTGTTTAACCATGAAAAATGGGCATGACAACAATAGATCCTCCATCGCCTCAAGAATCCATAAATAAGAGAGATTACATCCAGATAAGGGAGAGAAACAGAAATGTCTACTGAACCGTGAAAATGGGCATGACAGAAACAGATCCTCCATCACCTCAAGAATCCATAAATCAAAGACATTACATCTAGACAAGAATGAAAACAGGAAATGAAAACTAAGAAAACGGTCCGATATAACAACTAAGAGGAATATTCATTAACATCACAGTTTCCAATCCAATCCTTCAGGCTTACAACAAAAATACAGTCATAACATCTCTCAAATCTTTCCCCGGACTCGACCAAAACTACACCCTCTATCAAAATCTAAATTGATCTCCTTTATACTCAAATCAGTGCCCGACTATCAGGAGTGTGATCTGATCACTACATTCAAAGATTTGCGTCAGAGCAGTCCTCTGTCAGACTATGCAATGTATTATGTCAGAGTGAGCATGTATCCCTCTGTCAGACACAGTCTCAGATCGGCATGGGTTTGCAGGAAAATATGTCCACAGGGGGACCTTGAGTTGACATTTCTGTCTCTATGACCAGTTCCTCCATGCCTTCTATTTATGGAGTGAGTCGAGGTTTCAACCACCACTCCATTTTCATTAACTTTTTTTCCTCGGGATTGCAACGCGGTTTAATGCCTGGGGGGAAACCACGTGTTTCTCTTGGATAGGACGCTATATGAGCATGTGATTGTGGGGCTGTCAAAAGCAGTTTAGATTCACACCCCTTTTGGGCCCGCAATCCACCACCTTCCGCCACGTATTACTTTTACATTACCATAGTTTCAATTGCGGAACCGCTTAAGAAAATTATCGCCCGAGCATGTTGCGTCCCCGCAATGGACTGTGGTCACTAATATAGGTGCACCTATGAAACTTCAGAGTTCGAGCGCTAGATCCTTTTCCTTTAGATCCTTCTTAAATGTGACCAAGGGCTATCCTCATGCCAAAATGTGATCGCGCCTGTGGCCAAGAGTAGTTTGAAACCAAACTTATTTTTCCCCCGCAATTCACCACGAGCCACCACCTGTCCCCTTCTCAAAACTGTGGTTCTGATTGTGGCCCGCCCTCAAAATTTTAAAACTCGAGCACCTTTCGAATACACAATCGAGCGTGACCATTGATCTCATGATCTCGAATGAGGCCCTTCGATCAATGACTTAGCTCTGGCACTTTCAAATCAATAGATCAAATCTACTCTTTCTCAAATCGACGGTCGCTATTTGCTTCACGATTCGGGCTTCAGAGTTTCAAATTTCAAACCTCCTCTGCCTTCAACTGCTTTTACCTGGAGCTATGGATCTGGTGACACGTGACCTCCTGAGATCGATGACCGAGATGATTTCGGGTCTCCGGACTCCGGGAAAATCAAATATCAAACCTCCTTTTCCTCCAACTGCTTTTACCTGAAGCTATGGATCTGGTGACGCGTGGCCTCTTGAGATCAAAGGTCGCGATGCTTTCAAGAAAATCCTTCGAAGCGATGGATCAGATGACGCATGGACCCCCACAGATCGACAATCCAAATTCACTTTATGATTTCGACACTTATGGCTTCAGGAGTTTCAAATGTGAAACATGAAAAAAGACTCCTGGAGGAAAATCGCTGGAGTGACGTGGTGGCCTAACGTCATACGATGTCATGGCTATTGATGTGTCATGAAAAGAAGGGTGACATGTTTCACAACCAAATGACCTGGAATAAGCGCCACGTTTCATGACTAGTGAGTGTGCCACATGCTTCGACACTTCGGGCTTAGACTCTTCGGGACTTTGGCACTTCATCTATTTGGCGCTTCGGGCTTCCTCACTTCGGCTATTCGGTGCTTTGGGGGCTTCGGCGCTTCGATACTTTGGGACTTCAACCATTTGGAACTTCGGGCTTCGACCCTTTGGGATTTTCAATACTTGACTTTCACAATTCTTCAGAGTGTCGAACTCCGAAGTGAGGGATCTGCCTCCACGTGTCTTCTTATGTTGCATGGATCAGATCATTTCAGGAGTTCCGGCTTCAGCTCTTCGGGAACTTTGCACCCTTCTCAGTTCAAATCTCCCAAAGTGAATGATCTGTTGCTGCATGTCCCCGCCAATGGATGGTCCGGGTTCACTTCGGGTCTTCAGCACTTCAGGGCTTCTAGAGGTACGGTCACCAAGATCAATGGCTCTTGTTGATTTGAGTTCAATGGTCCATATTTGTTTTCGGGAGTCCGAGCTTTGGCTCTTCGGGAATTTTATGCACTTCTCACTTCAAATCTCCCGAAGCTCATTTCCTCAAACCCTCAGATCGGTTGCCACCTGTCCCCCTCAATATCTACAACTCATGTTTGCTTTGAGCTTCAGGACTTTAGACTTTTGGTCTGGCGCTTTACTTCATGCAATTTTGAAATTTTGAATTCTCATGAGCCACTGAAATTTCTCTCGCTCAGATCCCACGGCTGGAACTAAGCCCGCTCACCTGCTAATATTTCCAATCCGATGTGAGATTCTCTTAACGTTGTTCTTTGACACTTCTTGTGTAGACCACGAATTTGGACGACCTACCTCCCTTGACAACTATATGTGATAACACATTGAAAAACGATCAAGAGCAGCTTGCTCTGATACCACTGGTCCGGATTATTTTCGAAATGAAATGAAAACAAATATATTATAATGAAATACACATAAAAATTGCCAGAAACCGAGAAATACAACAATACATGATTTCTATTAATGAAAGAAATGTAAACAGACTATAAAATAGAGAGTGCAAGACTTGCTAGAATGGTGGCAACTTTATCTTTGAAAAGAGATGTGACGACTATGCTCATTCGCAAGAAGATGCATGTAATAATGAGGCTCTGAAGGCCTTTTTACTATAAACATGAATTCCAAAACCCTAGACATCCAAAAACCTTACCCTAGGAGATGAAGCGCCAAAAGTCATGTGGGCCTCGTTGGGTAAGTTAGTACATTAACTTTCTGGGGTCGTAACTTTTGCATACAATCTTCGTTTTAGGCGTGTGATAGCATGTTTGAAAGGTATTTTTGAGAACTACGCATTATACCGTGAAACTCTAACTCCGTCTACAGTTTAACTATGGCAAGCCAAGAAAACATTGTTTAGGGCCCCAAAATGACCCTGGAAGTACAGAAAGATGTACTAATATGAAAACTTCCAAAATAACTAAGTTGGAATAGGTGGGCAGCCACCAATATCCACCTGGATGTTGTGTAGGGCTTCAGGACAACCCCGAAAGTGCATAACCCGCAATTATAAAGAAATGTCTCTGTTACATAGAAACATGTTGAACTACAAATTGTCAAGATGAGCCAATTGGGATTTGGAACAGGTGGGTGGCCACCAATATCCACCTAGATCAACAACAATATAATAGAGAACCTATTTTCCATTGAAGAGAGGGCCTTCTCATAATCAACACCCTTTACTTGAGAGTATCCCTTTACTACCAAACAAGCCTTATATCACTCTATATAACTAGATATCCATTATACTTCTTCTTGACGACCCATTTGCATCCAACCACCTACCTTTCTTTAGGAAAATCCTACAAATGCCCAGTATGGTTTTATCCCAAGGCCTTGATTTCTTCTTCCATGCCTCACTTCTAGTGAAGGGCCTCTTTGACATTTCTTGGCTCGTCAATGATGGAAGATAAACAAAAAAAACTAAAATCAATTGGCTCATAGCCATACCTGATAGGCCTCTCTTTCTCATGAAACATCCTCCCCAAATTCTACCCTTGACCAAGATAATCATGTTTAGGATGCATATTTTTATTGGGTTTTAAAAATAAATAAAATCTTCATGTTGATTTTCACCTCCTTCCTATGGAATTTCTACCTCCTATCCCTCTAAAAACTACTCAACTTGATCTTCAACTCCATCTAGAAGTTTGGAATCACTACATGTTGTACGTTTTCTATTAGAACAAATTCTTCATGTTGATCTTCACAAGATTTATCCTCCTTTCCAATTGTGGGTATTTCAATGCTCAAATAGAATCCACAACTTATATCACTTGACTCCTAAATATCTAATAAATATGAATTTCATTGATTTGTTGTTAAGTTTTTTTCCATTCACCTTAGGAAAATGCATGTAAGCCTTACACCCAAAAACCTTGAAATGTGAAACAAAGATATTTTCTCCACTCCAAACCTCTTCTAGTGTTTTGTCACCCAAAATTGAATTAGGTCATCTATTGGTCAAATATTTTGTTCTAGCAATTTCTTCAACCCAAAAGAATTTTCTCAAAAGAGCATCTTCATTCGTGTTTCATGCTTTCTCCATCAAGGTTTGATTCAACCTCTCATCAACACCATTTTTCCCAAAAGTAGATAAAATAGTGAGATCCTGCCATGGACATTGCTTCCATAAGTCCATAAATATCATAATGCACCAACTCAAGTACCTTTCAATATTTGATGTTACTGAAGGAAAATTGAACCATCTTCTACTTTCCAAGCACACATGCCTCACAAAACTCAAACGAGTCCTTCAAATCATCAATTCCACAAACAATCTTGTTAGTTCACAACTCTTGTAAGTTGTTTTCACAAATATGTCCCATCCTACAATGACATGACAACATGTTTGGTGTATTCAATGTTTTCATTGGTTTTTACTTTTTTGTTGGTGCCGCAATGCCACTACCCATGACTCCAGTAGTCACGTACAACTTGTACAAAGTTCCTTACTAAACACCCTTGGCCAAAACCATTGCCCTTTGAACCAATCTACAACCTCATTTAGAGAAGATTGTATCAACAGCCACATCAACCATTTAGTTCACTAAAAGAAAGTCTTGTTTAAATCCTAGCATATGTCATGCATTAGTTCAACACCCACATCAACCATTTAGTTCACTAAAAGAAAGTCTTGTTTAAATCCTAGAATATGTCATACATTAGGTCAACACCCACATCAACCATTTAGTTCACTAAAAGAAAGTCTTGTTTAAATCCTAGCATATGTCATACACTATGCATCTATTTCATAGATACATCTATGTATTGGACTTTTACATTGTCATGTCTGACAATTTCATAACTTATGTTATCTCCAAGAAAGATTTTCCTTCCATGTAATTCTTCATAATCTATAAACCACTCCCTATAAGGAGTTATATGGAAGGAAGCTCCCAAATCAATCAAACATGACTCATCATGGACATTGGTTAGCAAACATGCCGAAGATAGATGCATGATATGTTCACAACTAGAAATCCCAAGAATCAATTCTTCCTTATTTGCTTCTTTTTCCTTTCAAGGAGTGGGCTTTCATTCATGCTTATTATACCCTCTTTGATGGAACCTCTAGAAAATTAACTCTTGTTTCTTCCTACCTTTACAAACATAGTTTCATCAAGATCCTGATTTCCTCCTACTTGATCTCTTATCATTTTGTTCCTTAGAGCAACCCTTAGTCACTGAAACCTCTAAATCAATGTTTATTTCATAAGTTCTTCTCCTTGTCTCCCCCCATGGCCACCATCTCATGATCTCATCTAACTTGAGATTCTATACCTTTGTATCTCCCCTTATGACAACTAACAAACTCTCCTAATAATTGAAAGACTATAGAGCAAGGCTACACATCACTCGTTGTCCTTTAATTCGTCATCAATGGCCCCTTGAGCTAATTAAGAAAGGCATTGAAAGAATTAAGGTGATATGTAGCCCAATCACTCTCCTTCGTCTATAGCCCTATCATTCATCTTATCCCAACTCCCCTTCTTCACACTCTCCTTCATGACAACTTCCTTCTTTCCTCTTTCAATACATAAATTTTTCATTTTCAACATTCACGGATTAAAGTTGTGACCATTGAATTTTTCCATCTCTATGTGTCTAGATGGCATTTCTTGTACCATAGATATCTTCCCATCCTTTCACTAAAGTTGGCTATGTCAAAAAAATCACTAGCAACAGCACAAGAATGTGTGGTTTGAGCATAATTAGTTTTGTCTTACTCTTTAGTAAAAGTTCTTTACCGAAAACATCAAAACAAGTTCTAAAAAAGTTATAGACAATCCAAGATTCCATGAATTGAATTGAGTTTCCTCACTAAATTCAAAATAATAAAACAACTTGAAAGCAAAAAAGCATAAGCAACAACAAAGAAATTTTTCTCAGTTGGGACAAATCATTGTGTTACTTTATTTACCAATGGAAATTGCTAACTACACAAATAATGTAATTCACGATATCCTTAAAAAATTCTATAGTTTCAACTATGTTAGTTACATAAAACCATTAACAGGCTTGGTATGCCCTATTTTGTCATCCCCGTTTCAGGTTTTTTAAAATCTCAAGAGGTCAATACAGATGTATGTATGAGGCCCCGGATACTGTTATCAGAACTTATGCAAATAATTGGCAGAGACGATTTCTCCGAAGCAAATATGCAAATAATTGGCAGAGACGATTTCTCCGAAGCAAATATGTTATCACTGGTGTGGGTACAGACCTAATACCGTGTGCCAGAAAAATGTACTGCAAATTATTTTGGTGCCACCTTCATAGGTACCTAAAAATGAACC
>SNQJ01S0013929.1:17684-28162 GCA_010110895.2 Picea sitchensis
GTCTCAAACATATGATTTGGTAAATGATGGATCACTAGTAATTCAATGATTGCATCTCTACCCAAGAGTACCTTTTTCTCTTCATAAAGGTCCCATGCAAAATGGTTACCAACTATATCATAACTCAACACCATTTGCTTCTAAAACAATGATTCTCTTGTATGATGTTTATGAGAGAATCTAATCCACTCTAGCAGTGACATTAGGTGTTGTTGGCCTTCGACCAAGTTTTGAGGAAACATTGGTCAGGATTGACCACTTTTTGGACATTGACAGGCTGGTCGAAGATGGAGCGCCCAGGCAGAGCTGAGATCGCGGGATCTCACTCATTTTGTGGACCCAAAAAAGGGTTCATTAGGGTTTATGTAATGGGTTATGGGATGTCGAACCATGGGTTTACCCATGATTAGGCCTTTTGTAAATATATAAATATGTAAGGATGTAATGTAGAACTAAAGGGAAGTGGCTAAGTGCAAAAAGTAGTAGTATGTAGCTAAGTGCAAGAGGCAAGTAGTTCTGAGTTGTTTGGTGCAATAGACAGTGTATGTAAGGCTCTATGCTTAGTAGAGGAGTTGGCTCTGTGCCTTGACCTGATTTTGGGAAGGTGGATCTAGGGCGTAGTGCATAGCTCACATGTCCAGTGCAAAGCTTGGCTTTGCGGCTTAGTGCACAGGATCAGAGGAATGTAAGAGATTGAAGACTAATAAAAGTAGAAGAAGTCGTTGGTGGACGTAGCCCCACACTGGGGTGAATCACGTATATCATTTGTTAATGGTTTGCTTTGTGTTATGATATTTATACTATAGATTTTCTTAGTGCATTGATTATAATGAATGATAGATAGATCTATGAATGATTAGTGCTTTATCTATGTTGGATGTGTTAGATCTAACTTCTAATGCTAAGTGTGAAGTGTATGTTATCATTTTTACTGCGTCGATTAGTACTTAGGGTTTGATCTACGATGTGATTAAAGCTAATGAAATAATATGTGTTGTCCCTAAGTACTCTGTGAGGTGTTATAATCACAGATCTGTGTCCCATCTTGGTTACAGACACTTGATTCCTGTAACCCCCCCTACCTCTACCTTGGGTGAGACTGCATCTGCTTTACAGGTGGTTCCAAAAGGGTCGATAGTTAGGTTTTTGTTGGTGCGTTGTCTAGGCGTTGAACCCTAGGTCTGCCCCTATGCCAACAAATGGTTCTGTTGTCGGGACATGAAACTGTGACTGCTGGGAATTGAAAGAAAAGATAAGCTTTGTGCATAGATCTGTTGTTGTAGTGTGCAGTATTCTACTTGACTTGTGAAGCTCTATTCTAAGAAAGAAACCTGATCTGAAGAAAAGAGGTAAGATCTTGAAAGAGGTAAAATATTTACAATTTGATAAGAGTAAGATAAGTGGAAAATTTTGTTTCGAAAGTATGAATCTAGGTATGTTTGATATATCATGTCCTAGTCTGAAAGCTAGGGTACAGTTAGAAGAAAGAGTTGATCTGGATGAATTTGATAGAAATAGAGAAAGATATGCTATTACTATCCATAGAAAGAATTTTTGGACTAATAAGTGGATGCAGGAACCTAGAAAGATTTTTTATAGATTGCAAGTCCATCACTGTGATCCCAATGCACAGTACAATAGAAGTTGGGGAACGTATAAGAGAAAAAGAGTTTTGACACTATGCTATAACTGCAAAAGTTCGAGACATCTTGCTAAGGAATGCCCTGGAGCAGGTCCTATTTGTCTATGTTGTAAAATTGTTGGTCATAAAGTTGAAGATTGTCCAAGGATGATTGCTAAAGTTGAACAAATGAACATGAGTCAAGAAAATAAGATCATATTAGAGAATCATAAAGAGAAAGAATCAGAGAAAGCTCAGACTTTGTTAGTACAGTCAAAAGAAGTAATGGATGACTACAAGGATGTCAGTTTATCAGACATATTGAAAGAAAAACAACGCATAAATACAAGAATATAAGACTTCGACATAGACTGTGTCTTGGATAAAGAAACACAAGTGAATATTATGACAAAAATCACTTGGGAAATTTTGGGAAAGCATGTTGGTGTACCTTCACTGGGAAGGATCGGCTTGTTTAAAGGAAATATTATAGTCCTATGTGGAAGAGTTACCAATGTACATGTCATCATCCATGGAACATCGACATAAGAGAAATTTGAAGTTATTAGGTTTGTTGAGAACAATGCCCCTTTTCCTCTTTTGTTAGGAATGACTTGGATTGAGAAGGATCGAACCAGAAGGAAAGCAGAGGAAGAGGCTACAGAAAAGAAAAAGCAAAAACTAAGGGATCTCATAGCTAGAAGAATAGATGAACTCATAGAAGAACGAGAAGTTGAGTCGAAGCAGCAGAATGAAAGATAATAAGTTGTCGAAGTTGAAAGAGCGCAAGAAGGTGTGAAGGACTTATCCTTGCAAGAAGAAAGTATATCCACTCAAGAAATAATAAGAAAAGAGGTATTACCTTTGAACCTTTTGAAATCTCATCAACAACGTGAAGCCACTATGTTAAGAGAAGATAAGAATAAGAATAGAAAGAGGAATCCAAAGACTCGGATCACAGGAAACAAGGCAAGGAAGTTCAATAAGAAGAAATCCAAGTTAGAAAAACTATAGGAAGTTCCAGAGAAGACTTCGCAGGAGGCAGGCTTGTAGGCTTTGAACCTCGGCGGAACAACAGAACCACGTAGAATGGGACTTCGCCCTGGCAAAGCTATATTACTGTTGGATGCACCCTAGTCATTAGAGAGACGCTTTGAACAGCTAGGAAACACATTTATGGGCGAYTAGACCACGTCTGGGATGTTGAGACTGCGCCCAAACGAACTTATTCGTATTGATTGAGACATTCCTGCCCGTTGGAGGAATCCATTACGACACTTTCTTATTTAACCCATCGGATACTATGTTGGGACCACTTTTTTCCACCCGTGATTATCTCAGCTAACATAGAAGTGATTGTGTGTGTCGAACTGTGCTATCAGACCTCGCCATCTGTTGTTTACCACGCTACCTACTTACCTGCCCCGACTTATTTGTTAACAACAAGAATGTCGACCAAGTGCATCGAGCTAGAGAAATCCATCAAAGAGGTTCTGAAATTTTTTATGGCTGAGGGAGTATAGGCATCATCGACTAGGGGACTATAGGCATCCCCCTCAATCGGACCTCGCTCGAAACGTGCCGACCCTGCTACTAAGAAGTGAAGTAAGCATCGCAATGATCTGGCTAACGCGAAGCAGATCCCGTCGATCTTACCCGATTACATCCCACCTTTGGTTGGTGCAATTAACCGCGACAACATTCCACGAGACTTCGAGTATACATTGATCATCGCGTACATCCCGAAGGGGATATGCATAGAAGGGCGTTAGTTGGGACAATTCCCAGCCTTGAAGAACAATGATTTCAACCTTGGGGATAGAAAGAACTACGCGATGCTAGCGCCCCACAAATATCTGATGAAGACGACTGGGAAGAAGCCTCACATAGTTTCCCAGTCGTGGATTAAGGAGCTTGTAGAGTCCATGATACTGAATGTAATGAAGATCCCTCACTTCGACCGACATTAGGAGGTTAATGCTTGTGTTAAACTCCTCTTGTTGTGCTATCATGGACGATATATGTGGCTCGACAGGCACATTATTGTGGATCTAACGCCGATCCACCTGATCACAGGACTGAGCATGTAGGGCCCCAACCCTCAGCAGTTCTACCTAGGGAAGACCTCAGATTATTCCCTGGCACAACACATTAAGGAGGCATACAATGAAGTTGCGAAGGGAAAGCAAGGCTACAAGGTAGCCTCCATCCAGGATGGCATAGTGTGCCTAGCCTGTCAACTCATAGATAGCAAGCTCGTCAGAAAGAACCGCCCATGCGGGTCACTGGGTTTGTGGTGGACCTTGCAAGAAAATGCATGGAGGGGATGCAAATGAATTAGGAGAGCTACCTCGTCAACGAGCTCAAGAAAGACTGTTGTGAAGCGCAGGATCAAGGATACGAGTTCCNTATATCATTTGTTGATGGTTTGCTTTGTGTTATGATATTTATACTACAGATTTTCTTAGTGCATTGATTATAATGAATGATAGATAGATCTATGAATGCTTAGTGCTTTGTCTATGTTGGATGTGTTAGATCTAACTTCTGATGCTAAGTGCGAAGTGTATGTTATCATTTTTACTGCGTCGATTAGTACTTAGGGTTTGATCTACGATGTGAATAAAGCTAATGAAATAATATGTGTTTTCCCTAAGTACTCTGTGAGGTGTTATAATCACATATCTGTGTCCCAGCTTGGTTACAGACACTTGAGTCCTGTAACCCCCCCTACCTCTACCTCGGGTGAGACTGCATCTGCTTCGCAGTTGTTTCCAAAAGGGTCGATAGTTAGGGTTTTGTTGGTGCATTGTCTAGGCGTTGAACCCTGGGTTTGCCCCTATGCCAACAAATGGTTCTGTCATTGGGACATGAAATTGTGACTGCTGGGAACTGAAAGAAAATATAAGCTTTGTGCATAGATCTGCTGATGTAGTGTGCAGTATTCTACTTGACTTGTGAAGCTCTATTCTAAGAAAGAAACCTGATCTGAAGAAAAGAGGTAAGATCTTGAAAGAGGCAAAATATTTACGATTTGATAAGAGTAAGATAAGTGGAAAATTTTGTTTCGAAAGTATGAATCTAGGTATGTTTGATATATCATGTCCTAGTCTGAAATCTAGGGTACAGTTAGAAGAAAGAGTTGATATGAATGAATTTGATAGAAATAGACAAAGATATGCTATTACTATCCATAGAAAGAATTTTTGGACTAATAAGTGGATGCAGGAACCTAGAAAGAATTTTTGCAGATTGCAAGTCCATCACTGTGATCCCAGTGCACAGTACAATAGAAGTTGGGGAACGTATAAGAGAAAAAGAGGTTTGACACTATGCTATAACTGCAAAAGTTCGGGACATCTTGCTAAGGAATGCCCTGTAGCAAGTCTTATTTGTCTATGTTGTAAAATTGTTGGTCATGAAGTTGAAGATTGTCCAAGGATGATTGCTAAAGTTGAACAAATGAACATGAGTCAAGAAAATAAGATCATATTAGAGAATCATAAAGAGAAAGAATCAGAGAAAGCTCAGACTATGTTAGTACAGTTAAAAGAAGTAATGGATGACCACAAGGATGTCAGTTTATCAGACATCTTGAAAGAAAAACAACGCATAAATACAAGAATATAAGACTTCGACATAGACTGTGTCTTGGATAAAGAAACACAAGTGAATATTATGACAAAAATCACTTGGGAAATTTTGGGAAAGCATGTTGTTGTACCTTCACTGGGAAGGATAGGCTTGTTTAAAGGAAAGATGATAGTCCTATGTGGAAGAGTTACTAATGTACATGTTATCATCCATGGAACATTGACATAAGAAAAATTTGAAGTTATTAGGTTTGTCGAGAACAATGCCCCTTTTCCTCTTTTGTTAGGAATGACTTGGATTGAGAAGGATCGGACCAGAAGGAAAGCAGAGGAAGAGGCTACAGAAAAGAAAAAGCAAGAACTAAGGGATCTCATAGCTAGAAGAATAGATGAACTGATAGAAGAACGAGAAGTTGAGTCGAAGCAGCAGAACGAAAGAGAATTAGTTGTCGAAATTGAAAGAGCGCAAGAAGGTGTGAAGGACTTGTCCTTAGAAGAAGAAAGTATATCCACTCAGGAAATAATAAGAAAAGAGGTATTACCTTTGAACCTTTTGAAATCTCATCAAAAACGCGAAGCCACTATGCTAAGAGAAGATAAGAATAAGAATAGAAAGAGGAATCCAGAGACTCGGATCACAGGAAACAAGGCAAGGAAGCTCAGTAAGAAGAAAGCCAAGTTAGAAAAACTATAGGAAGTTCCAGAGAAGACTTCGCAGGAAGCAGACTTGTAGGCTTTGAACCTCGCTGGAACAACAGAACCACGTAGAATGGGACTTCGCCCTGACGAAGCTATATTACTGTTGGAGGCACCCTAGCCATTAGAGAGACGCTCTGAACAGTTAGGAAACACATTTATGGGCGACTAGACCACGTCTGGGATGTTGAGACTGAGCCCAAACGAACTGATTCATATTGATTGAGATATTCCTGCCCGTTGGAGGAATCCATTACGACACTTTCTTATTTAACCCATCGGATACTGTGTTGGGACCACTTTTTTCCACCCGCGATTATCTCAGCTAACATAGAAGTGATTGTGTGTGTTGAACTGTGCTATCAAACCTTTCCATATGTTGTTTACCCCGCTACCTACTTACCTGCCCCGACTTATTTGTTAACAACAAGAATGTCGACCAAGGGCACCGAGCCAGAGAAATCCGTCAAAGAGGTTCTGAAAAAGTTTATGGCTGATAAAGCTATGTCTGAGGGAGTATAGACATTGTCAACAAGGGGACTACAGGCATCCCCCTCAATCGAACGTCACTCGAAACGTGCCGACCCTGCTACTGAGAAGTGAAGTAAGCATCGCGATGATCTGGCTAACGCAAAGCAGATCCCATCGATCTTACCTGATTACATCCCGCCTTTGGCTGGCGCAGTTAACCGTGACAGCATTCCACAGGACTTTGAGTATACATTGATCATTGCATACATCCCGAAGGGGATACGCATAGAAGGGCGTTAGTTGGGACAGATCCCAGCCTTAAAGAACAATGATTTCAACCTTGGGGACAGAAATAACTACGCAATGCTCGCGCCCCACAAATATCTGATGAAGACGACTTGGAAGAAGCCTCGCATAGTTTCCCAGTCGTGGATTAAGGAGCTTGCGAAGTCCATGATACTTAATGTAATGAAGATCCCTCACTTCAACTGACTTCATGAGGTTAATGCTTGTGTTAAACTCCTCTTGTTGTGTTATCATGGACGATATTTGTGGCTCGACAGGCACATTATTGTGGATCCGACGTTGATCCACCTAATCACAGGACTGAGCATGTAGGGCCCCAACTCTCAGCAGTTCTACCCAGGGAAGACCTCAGATCGTTCCCTGGCACAATGCATTAAGGAGACATACAACGAAGTTGCGAAGGGAAAGCAAGGCTACAAGGTAGCCTCCATCCAGGATGGCATAGTGCGCCTAGCCTATCATCTCATAGATAGCAAGCTTGTTAGAAAGAACCGCCCACGCGGGTCACTGGGTTTGTGGTGGACCTCACAAGAAAATGCATGGAGGGGATGCAAATGAATTAGGAGAGATACCTCGTCAACAAGCTCAAGAAAGACTATTGTGAAGCGCAGGATCAAGGATACGAGTTACATTTCAATTGGTTGTTGGTGTTGATCACATTTGTCACCTGGAAAATGCCGAAAGGATTTGCCTTCCCGGAGATTGAACCTTTGGAGCCACTGGTCGCAAAGTTATCCACTCTATGGTACACGAATGACATGTCAAAGCAGTTGCAGTTGAACGCAGTATTCCATGCCTATTATCAGCAGCTGAAGGTTTCTATTGAATCTTTCCCACGCATGACACCACGAACATTGCACCAGTACATACCATTAGCTATGTTCCATGCAGAATGACACTTCATTTATATCACTGCGTGCGTGGATGAGAGCAAGGAGCAATTACAGTCCTACTATAAGTTGACTGACAAAGATATGGAGGAGATCACCAAGGAATGGCCGGCAAAGTTCCTTATGCTAGCTGATGATGCAAAACTCTCTGAACCTGACATGATCAAAAGCCCCTTGATCACTCGGGCCGAGCATGACGGACAGACCAGTGAGAAGAAGAAGAAGAAAAAGGAGGAGGTCCAAGACATAGAGACTGATGAGCAGGACAACACCTTGGAGGAAAGTGGGCCTAGCTCGCCTATAGGAAGAGGAGGAGACGAAGTAAATCAGGAAGTATGAGGGAAAGAAGGAGAAAAACAAGGAGACGGCGAAGCTACACCACCAAAGGACCCCCCTACCAAGATAGAAACACAGAAGAAGAGGAAGGGTTCTCCGTAGAAACCCTCGGCAAGAAAGAAGACCCGTGTCAGTAATACCCAGATGGAGACCACCCTCACAGAAGATGATATAAGCCTAGTCCATGGAGTAATGGAGGATGCTTTTGAGGACATCCTGTAGCGATACAGAGCGAAGCAGGATGAACTCTATGGAAAAATAGAAAGGGAGTTGAGCAAAGTGTAGGAAGCTATTCGTTCAGTCCACGTAGTCCCTACTGCTCCCTCCTCCTCAGAGACTACAAAGTTGGGGGATGAACCTGCCAAACTTTGAAGATTGGTAGATGCAACAGAGGCTCGATTTTAGCGAGTCCAAGAAGAGAAGGAATAGGCTATAGAAGCCCCGAAGAAAGAGAAAGAGGAGATCTCGAAGCAACTGCAAGTTGCATGGTGTTGTGTAACCGTGTATGAAAACGAGAGAGATGAGTTCTTGGCAATGCTTGAGGGAGACAAAGCGCAGATACAGAAGGAAAAGGACCAGATGCTCGCAGAGCAGACTGCAGTCAAGGAAGTGGTAAGCAAATCAATTAGTTTGTGCCAGGCTCGACACAGGAGGAACATGAAGCGGTTGAGGTCCAAGTGATGAAGCTCCCTGAGGCCATCCAATAGCTTCAAGCACGGGTAATGGAGTTGGAGCTTCAAGTAGTACCTAACACTCCGCAGGAACTGTGCAACCAGAGGGAGGAAGCCGCTAAGAGTGCAATTGGAAGGATAAAGGTCCTCACCTTAGAATGCAAGAAGCTAAATGACAGAAGTGCACAGACCTATGAGCGCCTCACAAAAGACCCAGAGCTTAGGAAGTTGGAAGCACAACTACAGGAGGCACATCAACAGGCACTAACAGTACAAGCACAGATGAAGTCATTCACTGTGGTCAAGAGAATGAAGAGATCACAAGAACAACGCGCAACCTAGCAGCATATTACTACCATCCAGGGCAGAGTAATGGAAGTCACAGAGAGGATACAACCAGTGCAGAAGGAAGCTTGCGTGGTGTTTGAAGAGATCGAAGGGAAAGGATCGCAACTGGACCACGTGGTTGCGACAGTGGAACAATGCCTGGAAGGGTATGTTACAGAGAAAATGATCCAGGAGTTCGCTAAGCAGGAAGCTCAAGCGAAGCAGCAAGTCGAGGCAGCTCGAGCCAAGCTCGAGGCCTTTGAAGCAGCACTGCCCAGATCTAAGTGACTCGAGATGAGTCACATGTGAGTGTTGGGGGCATGTTGGCCCTCGACCAAGTTTTGAGGAAACATTGGTCAGGATTGACCACTTTTTGGACATCGACAGGCTGGTCAAAGATGGAGCGCCTAGGCGAAGCTGAGATCGCAGGATCTCACTCATTTTGTGGACCCAACAAAGGGTTCATTAGGATTTATGTAATGGGTTATGGGATGTTGGCCCATGGGTTTACCCATGATTAGGCTTTATTGTAAATGTATAAATATGTAAGTATGTAATGTAGAAGTAAAGGGAAGTGGCTAAGTGCAAAAAGTAGTAGTATGTAGCTAAGTGCAAGAGGCAAGTAGTTCTGAGTTGCTTGGTGCAACAGATTGTGTATGTAAGTCTTTGTGCTTAGTAGAGGAGTTGGCTTTGTGCCTTGACCTGATTTTGGGAAGGTGGATCTAGGGCGCAGTGCGCAGATCGCCTGTCTAGTGTGAAGCTTGGCTCTGTGGCTTGGTGCACAGGAGCAGAGGAATGCAAGAGATTGAAGACTAATAAAATAAGAAGACATTGTTGGTGGACGTAGTCCCACACAGGGGTGAACCATGTATATCATGTGTTGATGGTTTTCTTTGTGTTATGATATTTATACTATAGATATTCTTAGTGCATTGATTATAATGAATGATATATAGATCAATGAATGCTTAGTTCTTTGTCTATGTTGAATGTGTTAGATCTAACTTTTGATGCTAAGTGCAAAGTGTATGTTATCATTTTTACTGTGCCAATTGGTACTTAGGGTTTGATCTGTGATGTGAATAAATCTAATGAATTAATATGTGTTGTCCCTAAGTACATTGTGAGGTGTTATAATCACAGATCTATGTCCCAGCTTGGTTACAAACACTTGAGTCTTGTAACCCCCCCTGCCTCTACCTCGAGTGAGACTGCATCTGCTTCGCAGGTGTTTCCGAAAGGGCCAGTAGTTAGGGTTTTGTTGGTGCGTTGTCTAAGAATTGAACCCTAGGTCTGCCCCTGTGCCAACAGGTGTATATATTTTAGGAACATATAGTTTTTTTGAAAACTTTTCTTTGTGGTGAGGTGTTAAGCCGCTTTTTCAACTAAACCTTTGGAGAAGATATACAATCCATTCAATATCAAAACTAAAGAAAACTTTGGATGTGAAACAATGTCTCACTTTATAAGTGGAATGCCATTATTATCCTTGTTTCCAGACCACAAGAAATTGAGGTAAAGTTTCCTTGTCTTCTTGATCATCATTTTTGTTAGAGCATAATCCTAA
>SNQJ01S0013929.1:34774-47976 GCA_010110895.2 Picea sitchensis
ACCCTCCCGAAGTAGAACCGGTCATTTCCCTCAATGCTCTCACTGGCTTATCCACTCCCCAAACCCTCAATCTAATCGGTTACATCAAGCATCGGAAGGTCATCATTCTGGTTGATAGTAGAAGCACCCATAATTTTATTCATCGTCGCATTGCCCAAGAAACTCATTGCTACATCCATGTAGTCAATAATTTCCAAATCATGATTGTTAATGGTGGCTCCATGAAATGTGGAGGGTGTTGTGAAAATGTGTGTCTCCAAATTGGTGACTACCACATGAAATCTCATATGTTTGCTATCGACATGGGCGATTGTGACATTGTGTTGGGTGCAGACTGGCTAAGGACTTTGGGTCTCATTCTCGTGGATTTTAAGGAATTAACCATGCAATTTGACTAGGAGGGCTACCAATATAAGTTCCAAGGCATCATCGTCGGTTCACCTGAGATCATTAGTTCCCATCACATGGAAAAGCTGCTCAAAAAGGGTCATTTTGTTGTTATTGCTCCACTCCATGCCATACAAGCAACAAAAACACCCTCGGTGTTGCATGACCTCCAAGCCATCCTTTCTAAACATCAAGTGGTCTTTTCCACTCCCCAAGGACTCCCTCCTTCACATGGTGTTCATGATCATTCTATTCCCCTTGTACTCGGAAGCCTTCCTCCCAATATTCGTCCATATCGTCACCCCTCTTCCCAAAAAAATGAAATTGAGAAAATGGTCCAGGAACTCCTTAATGCAGTCATTATCTGCCCTAGTACAAGCCCCTACTCTTCTCTTGTGGTCATGGTCCTGAAGAAAGAAGGTTCTTGGCGAATGTGTCCTGACTTCTGTACCCTCAACAAACTGACCATTAAAGACAAATTTCCCATTCCTGTCATTGATGACCTCCTGGATGAACTGAGTGGCACCCAATTCTTTACTAAACTTGATATTTGTTCGAGCTACCACCAGATACATATGAAAGAGGCAGACATTCCCAAGACTTCCTTTAGAACTCATGAGGGCCACTATGAGTTTTTGGTCATGCCCTTTGGCTTGTGTAATTCCCCCTCCACCTTCCAAATCCTCATGAGTCATGTCTTCTATCCTTTTCTCCATCATTTTGTCTTAGTTTTATCTGATGATATCTTCATCTATAGCAAGACCTCGACAAAACATCTTGCTCATGTGGATCGAGTTCTCCATCTACTCTCTCAACACCAACTTTTCCTGAAACAATCTAAATGTGCTTTTGGTGCCTCAAAAGTAGAGTACTTGGGTCATCTAGTTGGCAAGGACGGCGTCAGGGTGGATCCTAAAAAGATTGCAGCTATGCAAGATTGGCCTCACCCAAAGACTCTCAAAAGCTTGCGTGGATTTTTGGGCTTAACAGGTTATTATCGCAAGTTTGTTAAGAATTACGGAAAGATTGCAACACATCTCACTGCTCTCCTAAAAAAGAACTCTTTCACTTGGATTTCAATCGTTGCTCAAGATTTTCAAACCTTGAAGATGGCCATGTGCACCACTCCAGTTCTGGCCCTTCCTAATTTCACAAAGACCTTTGTTTTGGAATGTGATGCTTCAGGGAAAGGAACTGGTGTTGTCCTTATGCAAGAGGGTCGACCTTTGGCCTTTACTAGCAAGCAACTATCTAAAAGAAATATGGGCAAATCTATCTATGAAAAGGAAATGTTGGCTATTCTGCATCTCATTGTTTTGTGGCGCCCTTATCTATTGGGGCAATGCTTCCAAATTAAGACAAACCATCAAAGCCTCAAGTATTTTTTGGAACAACGCATTTCCTCCCCGGAGCAACAAAAATGGGTAACTAAGCTATTTGGCTATGATTATGAGATCACTTACAAGAAAGGCAAAGAAAATTTGGTTGCGGATGCACTTTCCCGCAAATATGAAGATGACGGATCCATTTTTTTTGTTTCCTTCATTGTACCAGATTGGCTCCAAGACGTTCACCAGAAATGGCTACAAGATCCCAAAAGTTCGCAGTTGATCCAACAATTGCAACCCAGTGCTCCAGCTCCCCCAAGGTACTCTTGGCTCCATGATGAACTTTGATACAAAGGCCATTTGTATTTAAGTAAACAATCAAAGCTTAAATCCACAGTACTTTCTGAGCTTCATGCTACACCGACAGTGGGGCACTCTGGGTTCACCAAAACCTATAACAGGGTCAAACGTTCTTTTTTCTGGGATGGTATGAAATAGGACATTCGTAATTTTGTCGCCGAATGTGATGTGTGTCAACGCAACAAGAGAGAAATAGTCAAATCTTCGGGCACACTACAACCGCTCTTGATTCCACCTGTTATTTAGAAGGACATCTCTATGGATTTTATTACAGGCTTACCCAAATCGAGAAATAAATCAGTCATCATGGTGGTTGTTGATCGCCTTCTAAGTATGCTCATTTCTGCGCTCTTCAACACCCGTTTACAACATCCACGGTGGCTCAAATTTTCATGGATCGGGTCTTCAAGCTTCATGGCATGCCACACTCTATTGTTTCTGATCGCGACCCAACTTTCACAAGCAATTCTTGGCAAGAATTGTTCAAGCTACAAGGCAACCAATTGCATCTAAACACAACTTATCATCCCTAGACTGATGGTCAAATAGAAGTTGTCAACAAGTGTCTGGAAACATATTTGAGGTGTTTTGCCTCGGAAAAGAAAAATCAGTGGGCTTAATGGTTACCCCTAACTGAATGGTGGTACAACACTTCATACCATACAGCTACACGCGTGACTCCTTTTGAAGCGGTCTATGGACAGACGCCACCTTCAGTTCTTGCATACTTACCTGGTGTCTCGAAAGTCCAGGCGATTGACCAAACACTTATAGTTCAAGAGGCTATTCTCCGTACCCTCAAAGAGAATTTGGTCATGGCACGGAATCACATGAAGCAACAAGCAGATCAAGGTCGCTCTGAATGTCAATTTGAAGAAGGGGATCGGGTGTTTCTTCGCCTACAACCTTACAAGCAGAATTCCCTCAAGGTCGAGCATTGTCAGAAGCTAGCACCCAAATTTTATGGTCCTTATATCGTTCTCAAGCGTGTTGGACAAGTGGCCTATCCGTTAACTTTGCCCAGTCATTCGAAGCTACATCCTCTTTTTCATGTTTCCTGCTTAAAGAAGGTGATCGGAACTAAGTGCCAAATTCAAACCAACCTTCCCAAGTTAGCCGAAGAAGGATCCATTTGGCTACAACCACATGCAGTTTTGGACCAGCATGAGCATCGCCTGCGTCAGAGAACCATCAAGGAAGTGTTAATCCAGTGGAAAGATACAACTCCAGTAGATGCCACTTGGGAACCAGCTACAATTTTGCAGCAATTTCCACATCTCAAGCCTTGAGGACAAGGTTGTTTTTAAGGAGGAGGACATGTTAGGTTCCTAACCCGCACATAGGTAGAACAATATATTCGGATGTAATAAAGGTCAATATTAATAAGGCCTTGCAATAAAATAGAATAAGTCGAATGTAAGAAGACCAAATAGAAGCTTCCGCTTCTAGAAGGATCTTCCTCTAGATGCTTCTTTTGACAGACATATTTAGTATAAATAGGAGTCGAGGGTATGAGAACCCTAGCTTGGATATTATTGTAATAGAGCTCTCCTCAACTGGAGGTTGCCCCCTCAAAGAGGCCCGTGAACATTGCTCTCAGAATCAAAGTGTCATTTATGTTGTTATTCTTATATCATTTCAGTGTTATTGTGGTGATTATTTTGGTTATATTGTTGTTATTCTGCCATTTCTAGCATTTTATTTCTGTTCTACATACTTTTTATATCTGGTATATTACAAACCTGCTACCTGCTACCTTGAATCTCCTCCCTCTGTACTTTTTCTACATCCTTATTAGCTTTATTCTAATTGTAAATTTGGTGGTCTAGACCTGTGGCTTGGGGCCTTCTCTTCGAGCTTCAATCATCTTATAAAAATCACCTCACACATTACAATGAAAGTAAAAGTAAAAGTGGTTTGTAAAATGATATGAGTAACTAAGATCTTCATTCTGGTGGAACATAATGTTTGAGCATCCTGCCATTTATAGGTCCTCCTGCAGATCATCTCCATCATTGTCCTTGAGTAAGAATGCATTGTTTCCTCTATATGCCTAGATGATGAAAGGGCCTTTCCACAATTTGTCGAACTTTCAATGATTTCCCCTGTCCTCATTTCTTGAATCCCATTTTAGTACCATATCACCCAACTTGAAATCACACTCCTTGGTTCTTCTGTCATAAATTTTATTGATGCTCTCTTGAATTACCTGGGTTTGGTTATACACCTCCACTCTGGACTATTGAAGTTGGATCATCTGATTCATCCTCCTTTGAATGTCATTAGGCTCTACCTATACTTCTTGCAACAACTTCATAACAGGAACACCCAAAGAGGTGTGGAAAACAACATCAATTCCATATACCAACTGATATGGGGACATACAAATTGATCTTTTTGTGGTCAGCCTGTCAACCCAAAGTGCATGAACCAACTTGTTGTGCCAAGATTTCTTATTTTCCTACAACATCTTCTTGATGATATTTACCAAAGTTTTATTGGAGGACTCAACTAACCCATTTCCCTGAGGGTAATAGGCTATGGAGTGTCCCAAAGCAATCTAGTACTTGCTGCAAAATTCTATTAACTTTTTTTATCTGAAAGTTGCTGCATTATCAGTTATAATCTTCTGGGGAATCCAAAACGAGAGAGAATGTTATTTTCCAAGAATTTTATAATCACAGCATTTGTGTCTTGCCTAGAGGGTACGACTTCAATCACTTTGTGAAGTAGTCTGTTGTTGTGAGGATCCACTTATGCTGGCCTGATGAGCGTGGGTGAATCTCGCCAATAAAATCTAAACCCCACTGCTGGAATGGATCTTCCACACAAATAGGTTTCAAGGGTAAAGGCAAAAGTTCCCTTTTGACTTCAAAGACTTGGCACTTGTGACAGGAGGTTACCTTTTTATGAACATCCACAAACAAGGTGGGACAGTAAAAACCAGCTCTAAGGATCGTGTTAGCAATAGCCTTCCAATTTAAATGCCTGCCACAATCTACTTCATGGAAATCCTGCAATGCTTTGTCAACTTCATCTTTCAACAAACAATTAAGTAAAATGCCTCCAGCATCTTTCCAATAAAGATCTCCATTCATAATGCAATATTTCAAAGCTTTAAGTTTTAAGAATCTAGCTTTAGTCTTTGTCAAACCAGGAGGAGATTGTAAATTATGCAAGACAAAGATAAGGTCTGCGTACCATGGAGAATTTGAGAATACCTCTTTGACATGTGGAGTCGCATGCTCTCCCTGTTCATCAACTGTAGCTAAAACGTTTATATCTAAAGCATACAAATTTGATTCAGCCATCAGTTTGGCCAAACCTTGACCCTTGATCAGTTTAGTTGGTTTGATTTCTATATCATATTCCAGAATCACAACAATCCATTCCCCTCTCCTACCATCTCGGTTATCCTGAGTCAGAATATCTTTCACCACTGCATTTGGAACATAAGCAATGGTATGTGAATGGAGAATGTAGACTCTAAAATATTTAATTGTTTTTACCAAAGCAAAACCATGTTTCTCCATTGTGTTGTAGTTCAGTGCAAAATCTCTTAATGACTTGCTGAAAAATGCTATGGGTTGTTCATGGCCTTCACTGTTTTTCTGCAATAGGACCGCTGCAATGGTGTGTTCAGAGGCAAAAGAGAATAAGTAGAATTCTTTAGTGTAATTTGGACTGATTAATATAGGGGCTTGAGTAAGTGCCTGGTTTACTTGCTTAAAGGAATGTTTAGCTTCTGTGTTCCATTTTATTTTTGTATTTTTTTTAAGCATATTTGTAATGTTTTTTAGGAGTTCTGCCAAATTGGGTATGAATCCTCTCATAAAATTTATTTTTTCTATGAAGGATTGCAATTCCTTAATGTTTCTAGGATAGTCTAACTTCTGGATGGCCACAATTCTGATGGGGTCTATCTTGATTCCATCTTTAGATATAATATGCCCTAACAGCTTGCCTTCTTCTAAACCAAAAGAGTTTTCTTGAGATTTAATGAGATCCCAAACTTTCTGCATTTTTCAAAAACTCGTCTGAGGTGTTCTAAATGTTCCTCATCTGATTTTGAATAAACAATAACATCATCCAAGTATATGACTATAAATCTCCCAAGCTCTTCCACAAAGGTAATGTCCATTGCTCTCTGGAATGTGGCACTAGAATTCATTAAATCGAAGGGCATTTTCACATACATGAAATTTCCTTAGGGTGTAGTGAAAGTTGTTTTCTCCTAGTCATCAGGGTGACCATGACTTGGTTATAGCTGGAAAAACCATCTAGCAAAGAGATCCTACTGGCTCCAACTACCTTTTGTAAGATGTGATCCATTTTAGGCAGAGGATAGTTGTCTTTAAGGGAAACCTTGTTGAGGTTTCTGAAATCAATGCAAAGCCTGATTTCTCTAGTATTCTTTCTAGTAGGAACCAGATTGGAAACCCATTTTGAAAATCTCAAGGGGACTATTATTTTGGCCTCATACATTTTATTTATCTATTTTTCTTTCAGGGGCATTAACTTTGGATGGATTCTCCTTAGTTTTTGCTTGAAAGGCTTATGTTCTTCCTTTATTGGGATTTTGTGTTGTATGATACTGGTGTCATAAGACTTTAAATCATCTGGACATCTGCCTCATCAACTTCCTGCAAATCAAAGTAATCATTCATTTTATCCACATGTTGTTGTGCATTAAGGGGTCTAGTACCATCAAACTAATGAAGTTTGGTTTGATAGTCATGTAGCATGTTATGTAAAGGAGAAGCCAGTACCAAGGGAGTATATCTTGTTGCCATGATTAGTGGAGGAGGATGAATGACAACTTGTGTGATTGGTGGGGAAGTGACAGAAGATGTAGAAGATGTCGGGTTGGGAGGTATGGATTGAGTTACTTGAGGATTGAGAGAAGCTGCAACAATAGAAATGACAAAAAGTTTTACAGACTATTGAAAATGGGCTTTATACAAAGCTTGATCGAGATCAGATGCTAGATCTTGTAGTTTCTCAATTTCTTGAAGGATTTTCTAATCGAAATATGTTATAGGAGAGAGTCTCTTGGGGGTTTTAGGTTGGAGGAAGGTTTTATCTAGTACTATCTCATCCACAAAGCTATCAGATTTGGTTCTGAAAAGGTTGTGTTCAAAAGGTAAGTCAAACTCAATATCCATAATTGTGATAAGCTTCTCTGGAAGAAAATTTTCGCTAAGAAGAGGACTGCTACTCCCTTGACCTTCTACTGTGTTTCTTTTTCTGATTAACTTTTCTGGATTATCTACTATTGTTATAGGTTATGGATTAGGATGAGATCTAGAGTGAATTATTTTTGGAGCCAACACTTTAAACTTTAAGAAATCTAAATTAATATACACAAAATTTCAACAAACTCAAAACATTTATCTCTTTGAAAGTTAGATCTGTGATTTCTTCATAAATAAAGTTTCCTTTATCTAGGGAAGAGAAATCGTAAACATGAAAAATTAATTGTTCAGGTCCCTAGTATGGTCGCCACTATGTTAGCACTCTGTAATTCCGACAGGTAGTTAATGGGCAAAAGAAATTAACAGAGGTAACTGACCAACACCACTTTCAAAACTATGATCTAGCCCTGCCAGTTTCAGAGAGAGATCTCTCTATAGGATTCAAATCTGTTTGAGTTTTAGATATTACGCTAGTTAAAATAATATGAGTTTGTTGTTTTGTCTATAAATATTAGTTGAAATATTTGCATTAAACATCCATTGGGCTATGGGGTCCGTATTGAATATTAAGATCATATACATTTTTTATGAGATTTCTTCACGGGGTGAGATAATGAGAATGTTGGATCTATTAGATTTAAATGTGGTTGAAAGATAGAACATGTGAGAGATTCAACCAAGCAAAGAAGCAATTAAGAATTTGTTTACTTAATATTAGATGAATAACATGCAGATCGCTAAAGACCAGGAACAAAGTGCATGAGACAAATTATGTTCATTAACTTCCTTTAAATGATTAGAAACAGAAAACAAAATGATTACAGAGTAAGATAAACATTAACAGAGCAAGATAAACATCACCAATATGCAAACACAAGAATCATGTGAATCTGTCTTATTATTACTGCTCGATCTTCTGAAAACGATTACAAAGATAGCTTCTTGGGCGCAAAAATCAACCCTCAATACTTCAAAGTGAGAAGTATTTATACAACAATTACATCTGATCTTGACATTAATGATTAGGATATTGTGGATACAAAATCTAACTAACTATATTACAAATTACAAAATAATAGGACTGTTGATAATCTGTTCAAATCCTAAGTGTTGATTCGAGGGAAAGTAGTTGGTGATTCATCAACTCGACTTTGAATGTCTTCCTCATGCTGACTCGGATGTCTCTGTCACCTTTACTCCAGTAACGCACATAAGTCTTCCCATCTCTTTTAACTAGGGATGGAAACCTTGAGTAGCCTTCTGTACGTTTCATCCATCTCAATGTACTTGAAGAAAGTAGGTTTTGTGGTGAATATGTATTTTATCTCATGTTGGATGCTCAAGTCCAACCGTAGAGATTCTAAGAAAGCCTGACTAGTTATGCTCCCTTGTATGCCTGCAAATTTAGAACCATCTTTCGCTACTGTGAGGATCTTCTGTATGTAGTCTGATAGAGCAATCAACTTGTAATTGATCACTAGTAAACCTGGAAGTCCCTTCTTGTGCAGTGAGTCAACCTTGCTGAAAAACCTTTGCACTCCAATTTCCATTGTCTAGGCTTTCTCCTCAAGTTGCAACATCATTCTTTCTTGGTCAAAACCTTCTTGACCTCAAGGATTGTTTTTGTCCTACCCTCAATTTCCAAAGCCTCTAGCTCTTCTTTGGTATTGGTGTTTAAGAATCTGATGATTTCAGTTGCCTCTGTGGGATTCTCTCCCGATTCTTCCCGTATCTTTTCAATGGTTTGTCCGACTCTCTGCACCAGTTCATGTTGTTCAAACACAATTTGTATGAGTGGCCAAATCTTTGTCATTGAATTTCTGATGTCTATCCATATGTTTTCCTTGGCTTCTGACAGTGTTTTGGCCATGACTATTTCCTTCTGCAACTTCTATATTTTTTAAGTGAGCCTCTGTGACTTGTGCATCTGTGTGTTGTAACTTGACTAGAACATGGATTTCAGTTTCTAGAGGTTATTAATCTCTTCTTGCAATCTTTTAATCTCTTCTCCTTGTAGGGTCATATCCTCCATTGACTTCACCAATTTCTCATAAGCATCTGAAGTTGTCAATGGAATGGCTGAAGGAATATCTGTTGTAGTTGTTGTTGATGTTGTATTGATTCCTGTGAGAGGGACTGCCTCTAGTGGGATGATAGTCATAGGCACACTTTGTTCCTTCTCTTTGACCAACTTATCTAGCTCGGCCTCCATCTCCTTAATCTGTGTATTTTGCTCCATGATTAGTTTCAACATTTCCTCCTTGTGGCCTTCAGTCTCAGCCATTTCCTTTGCCTGTGAATCTTCAGTGGTTGCGAGTTTCAGTTGTTTCCTTATGGATGCTATGCTAGCATTTTTCTTCTTGAGAAGTTCCTCGGCTGCTTTAACATTTAATGTATCATATCCAATTTTCAATACCAGCTCCTCCAGAGATTTGATCTTATTATCCTTGGCTAGAGAAGATATATTCTCCAGCTTCAACTGAGACTGGACATTGTTTAAAGAGACCTGCAATTTTGCAGCAGTCATGGATGTATTTTCCCGGATGGAGAAAATCATCTCCCCATTTTGTCTGTGCATATCCATTTCATCAACTGGATGCACCTCTTTTACGTCAAATTCAAATGTTGCCCTCTTGTAATCAGAAATTGCCTTGGGATGGGGAACCTGTGCTTGCAAGAATGCCATGTGCATCCTTCCTTTCTCTGTGTCGAAGGCAGATAGTAACATGTGTTGTGTTGTTGATTTTTGCTTCCAAAACTGCAAATAGGTGTTGTTAGTGAGCAGCTCATTCTTCTTTTTGATCAAATTGTACTTCTCAAAGATAGTAAGTCATGCAGGCTCCTATGAGGACTTAGTTGACAATGTGGTATATGTTTATTTCTTGGATGAGGAAGTGGACATTATATGCTAGCTACCTAAGAAAAGTGATGAATGTGGTCCCTCCATAACTATGGTGGACTGGGTTTCTTCTTCTCTAGACCTGTCAGGTGTATGGTTGGTTTTGGTCCTCTTCCTGTAGACTTGGAAATCTTCTTTTGATACTTTTGTGACTGAAGGAGAGATTTCTTTCCTAGCTCTCTTATTTGCTTGTACCCGTGGAGTGCTTATATGTGAAATGCTGGGAGGTGAAGGTTGTTGTTCTATGTCTAGCAGAGTGTTTTCCTCCCACTCTGTCTGGTTCATGAATTTTTCAATTTCAAGTTTGGGCACATGAGCATAGGGACAAATTTTGCTTTTAAGCCTGGTTTCTGCATTAACGCCATAAGTGTCATAGTGCTATGGGAAACTTAGGCTGAACTTCATTTCCTTTAACAACTTATTGGCTTCTTCCCCTGCAGCTCTATTGTTGCAAATGAAAGAACCTATCTAACCTTTGATTCTGAATTGTTGTTTCTTCTTGAATGCAACAAAGTAAATATCGTCAAAATTGACCATTTGTCTAATGTATTCCAAGGCGAATATTCTGACAGGCAGGTATTTAGGAAGCTTGTAAGGAGGTAGTTCGCACCCATAGACTCTGAATTCTGTATGATCTTGGTAAAGGTACCAGTCCCCTGTTTTGGCTAGGTCTGACAGGTGCAGAATTCTCTGAACTTCCTCATTTATTCTTGGTTTTGTTCTTCCACTGAGCATACATACCACTAGATGGTAGAATTGGTCAATGAATTGTTTTAAATTGAACTCAGATGAGTTCTTCCTCGCTATTGATATCGAGGAGGTCATAGGTTGAGGATTACCTTCTTGATCCAACTTCTGGAGGGAGAAGGAGAATTTGTTTGCTTGGAATAAAAGGAAAAGGTACACCAATATTGAAGAATATATGAACATACCCTTTGTGGAAAACTTGAACAGTTGTTCATGGATGTTGTTAGCCAGAAACTGGTTGTAGTCAAACTATGTAGTAGCCTTTTCTTCAATGGATAAAATGGATAGATAACCCAGAATGGGTTCATCTACCCATCCATCGGAATAGTATCCTAGCAAACAACATATGGAGGAAATTATATGGTTGCCTTTGACTAAGAATATGGAAGAATGATATGGGGGGTTATTTTTGGGAAACTATGCGTTTTCAGGTAGGAAGAGTTCAAATATCTGAGCTCTCTGCAGGAAAGAGAGTTTCTGGTAGAGCTCGGTCAGGATTTCAATGGAGAAGGGGGAGGCAGAATCAATTCGGGGTATCTAGAGTATTTGGTTTATCGTCTCAAGGGTGATGGTGAACAGATTTTCACCAGACGAGGACACAATGGCCCTTTGGCCGGGAAGGTAGTGTGCTTGACATTTAGGGCAAACTAGAGGAAATGGTATGTCTGGGGAAACATGTATAATGGGAGATGGGACTCCCAGAGTCCGATCTCATCGCTCTAGTCCAAAAAAATATATTTGAGCTAGAAGTGTAATTCGAAGAAGTCGAATTCACACTTTGGCTCTGCAATTAGATAGTCTTTATCAGGCAGGGGGATACGCTCCAGGTCGACGGGAGGAGGGAGGAAAGGATTTTCTTCAGTCTCATAGGATTTGGATTTGGCTGCCATCATCAAACGGATATCTGCAATAGAAAATGATATTGATTGTGTTTAATGGGTTTTAATGGAAGTTGTTGAGTGTGAGCTTGATGGCGGTTGTCTTGAGAATGGGAAATGGTGGTGTCGACTGTGTCTGAATCGATGAACATTGCGGGGATGGCGAAAGAACAGAGTTAAATGGTGGAGCGAGGTGTCCGTTATGGAGCTGATGGTGATTCGGACGGGTAACGGTCATGGCCGACGACATTGATTGGCCAACTGGTGGATGGAGGTGACGTGGAGGGTAATGAATGGCCAACGAGTGGATAGGATTTGACGTGCGACATGTGAGTGGCGTGTGTTAGAATATAATGGATGTGCTCATTTTACCATTGACAATATCGCTATTGTCACCCAACCATAGGTCGAATCCACCCTCCGAGCACCTTAACCTTGACAGAGAATTAGTCCGGAAACAAACCCTAGGCTACATAGTCAAACAAAGGGTAGCACACCTTTCCCCAAGGATAGCGCACCAACAAGAGCTGATCAGATAGTCCAAACCCTAGCCAAGAGATAGTCCAAGCCAAAACGTAACTGCTAGCTGCAGCAGTGACACTGATAGCTCTCCTCCAAACCTGCACACAAAACTGGGCACTGCAGTGCATACAAGTGTTGCTCTGCAATTCTGAGACTGCCTGCCATAATGAGAACTGGCCTCCTGTATTTATACTAATTCTGGCTAACTGTCTGGGCCGACTTCTCATTATGGGTATCTGTTTGTTTAGTATATATTAATTCTTTTGGCTGACTTCTTCTCTTGGAGGCTAATAACCTAATATAAATTATCCTCTTGAGTCGACATGTCTTCTAGGGTTATTATCCAACTCTTTAGGGTTTATTCTTGCTTTCCAGAGTATTCTATTCTCGTCAGGTTTACACGTGGAGGTAAATACCTCCCGCAGCTACTATAATATCAACACTCCCTCCTAGCTAGGGAGGTATTACAGGTAATGGTCTTGAGCACGAACATACCATTCACCCGGTAGCATCAACATAGATTATCTCATGACTAGATCATGAGCACCATCATCACCATCAGTATCATCAACCGTATCATCTCTCGAAACCATACTCCATTTGAGTAATTAGACATGATGTTGGATAAGTCACTCACACCACAGAGTTATACAAGAGCCATTTTTCTAATCTGGACATATGTCCCAGAAGACTAAATGTTCTGAACCATTTTCCGTCTGGGAAATCTTTGTTCTTTGATCATCCATCTAGCTGATAATCATTTCCAATATTGTTGATAGTCTTCAAGGAAATCAGAAAAAAATAGAACACAACTGTGTCTATCCATAGTAGTACATAACTACAATCCAGTGGTACACTACCACACCAAGTAACACACAAGTACTTG
>SNQJ01S0013929.1:48977-60441 GCA_010110895.2 Picea sitchensis
CAATAGAAATGGCAGAAATTTCTACAGACTGTTGAAAATGGGGTTTATACAAAGCTTGATCGAGATTAGATGCTAGATCTTGTAGTTTCTCAAATTCTTGAAGGATTTTCTGATCGAAATCTGTTATAGGAGAGAGTCTCTCAGGGGTTTTAGGTTGGAGGAAGGTTTGATCTAGTACTATCTCATCCACATAGCTATCAGATTTGGTTCTGAAAAGGTTGTGTTCAAAAGGTAGGTTAAACTCAATATCCTCGATTGTGATAAGCTTCTCTGGAAGAGAATTTGGAATAAGAAGAGGACTGCTACTCCCTTGACCTTCTACTGTGTTTCTTTTTCTAAATAACTTTTCTGGATTATCTACTATTGTTACAGGTTCTGGATTAGGATGAGATCTAGTGTGAATTCTTTTTGGAGCCAGAACTTTAAACTTTAAGAAATCTAAATTAATATATACAAAATTTCAACAACCTTTGAACATTTATCTCTTTGAAAGTTAGATCTGTGATTTGTTCAGAAATAAAGTTTTCTTTATGTAGGGAAGAGAAATCATAAAGATGAAAAATTAATTGTTCAGGTCTCCAGTATGGTCACCACTATGTTAGCACTCTGTAATTCCCAGAGGTTGTTAATGGGCAGAAGAAATTAACAGAGGTAACTTACCAAAACCACTTTCAAAACTGGGATCTAGCCCTGCCAGTTTCAGAGAGGGATCTCTTTGTAGGATTTAGATAGGTTTGAGTTTTAGATATTAGGCTAGTTAAAACAATCCAAGTTTGTTGTTTTGTCTATAAAGATTGGTTGGAATATTTGCATTAAACATCCATTGGGCTATGGGGTTCGTATTAAAGATTAAGATCGGATACAATTTTTATAAGATTTCTTCACGGGGCGAGATAGTGAGAATGTTGGATCTATTAGAATTAAATGTGGTGGAAAGATAGAACAAGTGAGAGATTCAACCAAGCAAATAAGCAATTAAGAATTTCTTTACTTAATATCAGATGAATAACATGTAGATCGTTAAAGACCAGAAACAAAGTGCACGAGACAAATTTTGTTCATTAACTCCCTTTAAACGATTAGAAACATAAAACAAAATGATTACAGAGTAAGATAAACATTAATAGAGCAAGATAAACTTCACCAACATCCAAACGCAAGAATCTTGTGAATCTGTCTTTTTATTATTGGTCGATCTTCTCAAAAAAATTACAAAGATTGCTTCTTGGGCGCAAAAATCAACCCTCAATACTTCAAAGTGAGAAGTATTTATACAACAATTACATCTGATCCTGTCATTGATGATCGAGATATTGTGGAGACAAAATCTAACTATCTAGATTACAAATTATAAAATAATAGGACTGCTGATGATCTGTTCAAATCCTAAGTGTTGATTATGGGGAAAGTAGTTGGTGATTCATCAACTCGACTTTGACTCTCTTCCTCATGTTGACTCAGATGTCTCTGTCACCTTTACTCCAGTAATGCACATAAGTCTTCCCATCTCTTTTGACTAGGGATGGAAACCTTGAGTAGCCTTCTGTATGTTTCATCCATCTCAATGTACTTGGCGAAAGTAGGCTTTGTGATGAATATGTATTTTATCTCATGTTCGATGCTCAGGTCCAACTGTAGAGTTTCTAAGAAAGCCTTGCCATTTATGCTCCCTTGTATGCCTGCAATTTTAGAACCATCTTTTGCTATTGTGAGGATCTTTTGTTTGTAGTCTGACAGAGTAATCAGTTTGTCATTGATCACTAGTAAACTTGGAAGTCCCTTCTTGTGCAGTGAGTCGACCTTGTTGAAAAACCTTTGTACTCCAATATCCATTGTCTGGGCTTTCTCCTCAAGTTGCAACATCAATCCCTTCTTGGCCAAAGCCTTCTTGACCTCAAGGATTGTTTATGTCCTATCCTCAATTTCTAAAGCATCTAGCTCTTCTTTGGTTTTGGAGTTTAAGAATATGATGATTTCAGTTGCCGCTGTGGGCTTCTCTCCCAATTCTCCCCTTATCTTGTCAATGGCTTGTCTGGCTCTCTACACTTGTTCATGTTGTTCAAACACAATTTGTATGAGTGGCCAAATCTCTGCCATTGACTTGCTGATGTCCATCCATATGTTTTCCTTGGCTTCTGACAGTGTTTTGGCCATGACTGTTTCCTTCTGCAACTTCTGTATTTCCTGAGTGAGCCTCTGTGTGTTGTAATTTGACTGGAACATGGATTTCAGTTTCTGGAGGTTATTAATCTCTTCTTGGAATATTTTAATCTCTTCTCCTTGCAGGGTCATATCCTCCATTAACTTCACCAATTGCTCAGAAGCATCTGAAGCTGTCACTGGAACGACAAAAGGAATCTCTGTTGTCGTTGTTGTTGATGTTGTACTAATTCCTGTGAGAGGGACTGCCTCTAATGGGATGACAGTCATAGACACACTCTGTTCCTTCTCTTTGACCAACTTGTCTATCTCGACCTCCATCTCCTTAATCTGTGCATTTTGCTCCATGATTAGTTTCAACATTTCCTCCTTGCGGCCTTCAGTTTCAGCCATTTCTTTTGCCTGTGAATCTTCAGTGGCGTGGAGTTTCAATTGTTTCCTTAAGGATGTTATGTCAACATTTTTCTTCTTTAGAAGTTCCTCGACTGCTTTAACATTTGATGGATCATATCCAATTTTCAATACTAGCTCCTCCAGAGATTTGATCTTATTATCCTTGGCTAGAGAAGATATCTTTTCCAGCTTCAACTGAGATTGGACATTGTTTAAAGAGACCTGCAATTTTGCAGCAGTCATGGAGGTATTTTCCAAGGTGGAGAAAATAATCTCCCCAGTTTGTCTGTTCATATCCATTTGATCAGCTGGATGCACCTCTTTTACATTAAATTCAAATGTTTCCCTCTTGTAATCAGAAATTGCCTTGGGATGGGGAACATGTGCTTGCAAGAACCCCATGTGCATCCTTCCTTTCCTCGGGTCGAAGGCAGACAGTAACCTGTGTTGTGTTGTTGATGTTTGCTTCCAAAATTGTGCATAGGTGTTGTTAGTGAGCAACTCATTCTTATTTTTTATCAAGTTGTACTTCTCAAAGATATTAAGTCCTACAGGCTCTTGTGAGGACTTAGTTGACAATGTGGTATATGTTTATTTCTTGGATGAGGAACTGGACATTATATGCTGGCTATCTGAGAAAAGTGATGAATGTGGTCCCTCCATAACTATGGTGGATTGAGTTTCTTCTTCTCTGGACCTGTCAGGTGTATGGCTGGTTTTGGTCCTCTTCCTGTAGACTTGGGAATCTTCTGTTGATACTTCTATGACTAAATGAGAGATTTCTTTCCTAGTTCTCTTCTTTGCTTGTACCTGTGGAGTTTTGGTATGTTAAATGCTAGCAGGTGAAGGCTGTTATTCTGTGTCTAGCAGAGTGTTTTCCTCCCACTCTATCTGAGAAAAGTGATGAATGTGGTCCCTCCATAACTATGGTGGACTGAGTTTCTTCTTCTCTGGACTTGTCAGGTGTATGGCTGGTTTTGGTCCTCTTCATGTAGACTTGGAAATCTTATGTTGATACTTCTATGACTAAAGGAGAGATTTCTTTCCTAGCTCTCTTCTCTGCTTGTGCCTGTGGAGTTTTGGTATGTTAAATGCTAGTAGGTGAAGGATGTTATTCTGTGTCTAGCATAGTGTTTTCCTCCCACTTTGTCTGGTTCATGAATTTTTCAATTTCAGGTTTGGGCACATGAGCATAGGGAGAAATCTTGTTTTTAAGCTTGGTTTATGCAATAACACCACAAGGGCCATAGTGCCATGGGAAACTTAGGATGAAATTCATTTCCTTTAACAACTTTTTGGCTTCTTCCCCTGCAGCTCTGTTGTTGCAAATGAAAGAACCTATCTGACCTTTGATCCTGAGTTGTTGTTTCTTCTTGAATGCCACAAAGTGAATATCGTCAGAATTGATAATCTGTTTGATGTATTCCAAGGCGAATATTCTGACAGGCAGGTATTTAGGCAGCTTGTAAGGAGGTAGTTCGCACCCATAGACTTTCATTTCCGTATGATCTTGGTAAAGGTATCAATCCCCTGTTTTGGCTAGGTCTGACAGGTGCAAAATTCTTTGAACTTCCTCATTTATTCTTGGTTATGTTCTTCCACTAAGCATGCTCACCACTGGATGGTAGAATTGGTCAATGAATTGTTTGAAATTGAACTCTAATGAGTTCTTCCTCACTATTGATGTCGAGGAGGTCACAGGTTGAGGATTACCTTATTGATCCAAGTTTTGGAGGGAGAAGGAGAATTTGTCTGCTTGGAAGAAAAGGAAAAGGTACACCAATATTGAAGAATATATGAACATACCCTCTGTGGAAAACTTGAACAATTGTTCATGGATGTTGTTAGCCATAAATGGATTGTATTCAAACTATGTAGTAGCCTTTTCTTCAGTGGAGAAAATGGATAGATAACCCAAAATGGGTTCATCTACCCATTCATCGGAATAATATCCTAGCAAACAACATATGGAGGAAATGATCTGGTTGCCTTTGACTAAGAATATGGAAGAATGATATGGGGGGTTCTTTTTGGGAAACTATGTGTTTTCAGGTACGAAGAGTTCAAAGATCTGAGCTCTCTGCGGGAAAGACAGTTTCTGGTAGAGCTCGGTCAGGATTTCAATGGAGAAGGGGGAGGCAGAATCAATTCGGGGTATCTGCAACATTTTGTTTATCGTCTCAGGGGTGATGGTGAACAAAGTTTCACCAGACGAGGACACAATGGCCCTTTGGTCGGGAAGGTAGTGTGCTTGACATTTAGGGCAAACTCGGGGAAATGGTATGTCTGGGGAAACATGTATAATGGGAGATTGGACTCCCAGAGTCCGATCTCGTCGCTCTGGTCTAGAAAAATATCTTTGAGCCAGAAGTGTAATTCGAAGAAGTTGAATTCACACTTTGGCTTTGCAATTAGATAGTCTTTATCGACCAGGGGGATACGATCCAGGTCGACGAAAGGAGGGAGGAAAGGATTTTCTTCAGTGGATTTGGATTTGGGCGCCATCGTCAAACAAATATMTGCAACAAAAAATGATATTGACTGTGTTTACCAGGTTTTAATGACGGTTATTGACTGTGAGCTTGATGCCAGTTGTCTTGAGAACGAGAAACGGTGGTGTCGACTACATCTAGATCGATGAACAATGCACGGATGGTGAAAGAAGGAAGTTAAATGGTGGAGCGAGGTGTCTGTTATGGAGCGGATGGTGAGTCAGACGGGTAACGATCATGGCTGATGACATTGATTGGTCAACTGGTGGATGGAGGTGACGTGGAGGGTAATGAATGACCAACGGGTGGATAAGATGTGACGTGCGACAATTGAGTGGAGTGTGACGTGTAGGCAGGGTAGTGGAGTGTGGCGACAAAGTGTGGTGGTGGTATTGATGGGCGGTTTGGTGGTATATCGGAGTGGGGGGGGGTAGGCAGTAAGCGGTAAAGAGTGAAGGGGGTCTGAGTAAACGTGAGGTTGACACGTTATAAGGGGCATGCGCCTAGAAAACCACCAACTCAGAGTCAGACGGGTAACGATCATGGCTGATGACATTGATTGGTCAACTGGTGGATGGAGGTGACGTGGATGGAAATGAGCATCCAACAGGTGGATAAGATGACGCGGCGACAATTCGAGGAGTGACGGTGGTAAGGTGGTAGTGATGTGGGCTACAAAGTGTGGTGGGTGGTATTGATGGGCACGGTGGCATGACGGAGTGGGGGTAGGCAGAAGCTGTGAAAGAGAAGGGGTCCGGAGTAAACGGAGGTCGACACGTTATAAGGCATGCCTAGAAAAACTAATTAACTTTGCACTCCACCTCCCCACCGCTAAAGCGCGTAGTTATTCTGGAGTTCCGATATTCATTGTTGACCATAGATCTGAGCGCGTTTTGATCGACCGCTGAGATTAGTGCGCCTTTTAGCCACAACGTGCCAAAGGTGTCACATCCCGATAGATTTAGGATAAAAACATGTTGTGGGTCTTTGCATCTCCTCTTTCTTTATTTTGTCACCAAGGGGTCAAAAATACATCATTTTAACTCAAACCAAAAGCATTTAATCAACTTTTAACAAGCTTTTATTGAAACAAAACATACTAACCTATCTCCTAATCTAAGTACCTAGCACATTAACCGAGATTAAACTGTTGGATTAACAATTTACTCTAACCTAAGACATTTGTCTAAGCTTAGACTGTTTAGCCAAATTTATTCACTATCCTATGTGATTAGGCTAAGATTAAACTGTTTAGCCCATATTATTCACTATTCTATCTGCATAAATTTAAAGGACTTGATCATGGTTAGACAATATGAGTCAAGCCAATCTTATTCCATGAGATTTTATCATTTTTCTTTTCTATTTTTATACCCTCTTTTGAATTTTTTATATTTATATTTTTTCTTTTATTTTATTTTAAAATATTATTTACAAAATAACACAACTAAAAGAAGAGATTATAATCACCAAGTGATCCTATGAAACATAGGTTATAACAGAAGTGATGCAAATTCCCATACATCTAGCAACATGTATTTTAAATGTTTCTTTCACTTGGAAAGCCAAATGTAACAACGTAAGGCCATAAATGTGTCTATTTCGTAACACAAAACACATACACATGGTATAGCCTATTATAGTGACACATGGTATATATATGAGTGAAACTCTTATCATAAGTTAGATTACGAGGGTACGAATCAACGAGCAATGAAATTGAAATTGTGTTTGCATGATGAAGACAACTAGTTGAAGCCATGCGAATTCCCATACATCCATTAGCATGTATTTTAAACGCTGCTTTTATTTGAATAGGCAAATGTAACAAAGTAAGGTCATACATAGTCTATTTTACCAAAACCATATACATTGCTTTAGATATATAGAAAGATACAATACCAAATTGATACAGAAATTTTAAATTATCATGGAGGAATTTTGATGTTATTGTCCCATTTTTTCATAGAGATCTTATTGAGCTTTGATGGTCTAGATGAGGGAGACTTTTATAATACGTCAAATTAATGAACCCTTTGATGTTCAATTCATGTATTTATTCTTGAAAGACATGCCAATCAAAGAATACATTGAGAAGTTTCAAATCTTAGAGTCAAGGTCGAACTCACTGCAAATTTGGTGTGAAAGATCTACATCTCATATTTGAGGTTGTATATCTACACTAAGGTAAGATTGTTTGAATGCAATTATTTGGACAAAGCCATTATTGTATGCAAAAGAGAATAGAGTCACATTGACAAATGAAAAATGCTTGGCTCTAGTAAGAAGAGTTATCCATATGATAAGAGGGCCAATGAAGAGGGAGAATATGAAACATTTTAACTCAAAAACCAAAGTTGTTATTCTATTCAAAACCCTGATCCCTCAACCTTAAATCTTTATCGTAAATGCTTTAAACTCTAGTTTAAGGGTCATATATGCAATGCTTTAAAACTTTTAAAACTTTGTATGGCTAAAGATCTATGCTAACCTAACTTTGAATTTGAACAAGAGGAGGATACTCTCCATGAACAACCAAATAATGACTTTTGGCCACAAAACCAATTCCCTCCACCATTGGAAATAGGAGTACACTTTGTCTTCCATGTTGCAATCATTGAGTTGGATAGTCTTGATACCTTTAAGTTTTATGCCTACATTAAAAAAACCCAGGGCTCCTTGTTCTAGTTGATTTTGATAGTACATTGAACATTCTTAATAAGAAACTAGTCAAGTGCTTGGGCTTCCATCTTGATACTTCTAAATGATTTCCCATTATTATCCCATGCCACAAATATATTCAATGGGAACATCTGGTGCACAAGGTGGAGCTTAGGATGGAAGACTCTACCCTTAAGGATGACTTTTATGTCACATATATTGGAGGAGTAGATGTTGTTTTGGTTATTCAGTGGCTTTACTCCCAAGGGACCTACTTCACCAACCATTGGAACACATTTCTCTCTTTTCATCAAGATGTGTATATGGACATGATGCACCAAGCAATGAGCCAATCATTGGCTCACTGCATGGTGCTTAATGTTAGCCTTGTCTCATATGTGTGACTGGAATATTTTTAACAAGCAATCAAAGAAAGTTTTATTGTAACTATTTTGTTTACAGATGGTTCGTATAATTCTATTTCAATATAGAAGAAGTATGAAATTGTGAATTTTGTGTTACCATCAAAGTTCAATAAGATCTCTAGGAAAAGATAGGACAATAACATCAAAGTTCCTCCATGGTAATTTAAAATTTCCAATTTCTGTAACAATTTGGTATTGTATCTTTCTAGATATAGAGTAGTGGGCTAACATTAAGCACCATGTAGTGAGTCAATGATTGACTCATTGCCTGGTGAATCCTATCCATTCGACACACACTATTCACCATCAAACGAAGATGATGCACTAAGCAATGAGTCAATGGATTGAATTAATATTAAGTTTCCTAGAATATTTTGGCACATGTAGGATGTTGTCTCGTAGGCTAACATTAAGCACCACACAATAATCTATATTGTCTGGTGCTTAATGTTAACCTACGAGACAACATCCTACATGTGCCAAAATATTCCAAAAAACTTAATTGCACCGAGAGTAGAAAGATACTCTACAACCTAATATGAGAAAGATGTTGAAGATTTAACTTCAAATAATAACAATACATTAAAAAAATTAAAAATAAAGTTAGTTTAATTAATAAAAATAAACTTAATTAAAAAAATCAATAATAATAATAATAAAAATTTACTTTATTAAAAAACAACAACAATTAAAAAAAAACAAAAATAAATAAATTGAAATAATAAAAACAACTACAACTTACAAAATTTATCCGTTTCCAAATTTAACATGAATATACACTTGTATTAATCCCATCAATATCTAAATAATTTAACATGAATATACGCTTGTATTAATCCCATCAATATCTAAATAAGTTTTACATCAATATAGATAAACCGTGAGTATTTAAAATTAAGAAATTGTAAAATAACCTAATCAATATTTAACTAGCGGGCATCAAATCAAACCCATTTAAGCAATCAAATGATATACTTAATAGCACACTGTATCTCTATTAAGTTTTATCATCTCCATTGCATGCTCGGGTCGTGCCGGTAGTCCATTTGGTATTCCAATTTCATTGTCCACTAGAAGCAGAAGCAGCCGACTGTTGTTGAGCTTTCATCCATAACCCTCTTCGCCATGGTGACCAATTTCCGGAAGCTTGGCCGACCCACAGGCCATCGAATGGCCATGCTCAGGTACCCTCTGCCCCCCTTTATATTTCTACAGTGTTTTGATTGCCATACGATACAACTATTGACAATCAATTGAATATCACAATGCAAATGCCAATGCCAGGACCATGGTTTCCCAGTTGATTAAGCACGAGCGGATTGAAACCACTGTTGCGAAGGTGAGTTCAAAGGCAAACCCCTATTTGGTTGGACTGGACTGTTATGCTAAATAAATAACAAGACAAAGATAAAGACTCAGGGTTTCCATTTTGAGGTTGTACGCCCATTTTGCATTTGCCTAGATTTTTGTTGTTCTGTCTGTTTCTCGATGCATATTCAACAGAACAGAGTGCAGGCTTTTCCTCCTTCAAATCTTATTTTTTCAGTAGTTTGATAAGCTGATTCCTTCATCTCTAATGTCTTCCCATTTAATGCGTAAGATATTTTTCCATCGATGATGATTCATGAGCAGTTGAACTGAATGGCTGAACAAACCTTGATGTAGATTTTTAAGGAAGTACCAAACGAGTGATTATTGCTGTTTCTTTGTGCTCATGTATTTTAATTATTATTTACATCAACGTTGTTTTCTTACAGCCTAATTCACCTTGTCTGCATTCGGGTATGGCATTTGTGTTTGACTTGGCAACATTGAAGTTTGAAAAAAAAAGATCACCAATGGCAAAAAAAAAAGGGACAAAATTTGTCATTAAGTTCAGCAGAAAGAATAAAGTGTATGCATTAAATCTTAAATAGTGGCTATTAAAGTCAGAATTAAGAGAATTGAAATTTTAATTATTCTTTTAATTCTAACTCTAAAGAATTAAATTTTACATATAACATAAGTATTTTTCAAATATCACATAAAAAATCTCTTATATTAGAACTACTTGTCAGATTCTTGGCAATTAAATTTGCTGAATTTGGCAAACTTAATCGCTGGTCCTTGAGATTTGGCAAATTTTGACTTTCTTTTTTTGGAAAAAATCTCTAAATTCGGTAATTAAGACTGATTATTAAGATTGCAACCTTCGATGCTGTTTTTCTATGTCTTAAGTTTTAGAAACATCAAAGTTGACTAAATATTTTATGGTCTTGTAGTGTAGTGTACACACTATACAATTTGTTGTGTACCTAACCACAATATATTTATTCGGCATTAGACTCTATGACCATATGCCATTATGTATGCAAGTTTAAGATTTTGAAATAATGTCGTAGTCCTAGGCCTTTATAATATGATATTTCAATACCCATAAAATTCTTCTTTTATGCAATAAGGGCCTTCACACATATATTGGTAACTTAAGCTATCAATTAAGTTTCTACCTATTTTTGGTATAAATAGGAGTTCCTTCTCTCATTTGTAACTCTTATCATTTCTAAATGCATCAACAAGGTTTCTTGGAGAACTATCCCTCCATTAACCTAGATTTGTAGGTGTAATCCACCCTTGTATGTAGGTGCCCCAATTACTTTTGCTATTGTCTTTATTTTATGATATTTGAGCTTCACTCCTATGGTTTACTTTGTTGTTATTTGTTGTAGACTGTAGTTGTAGTAGTTGTGTCATTTTGCGTATAGAGACATTGCAAGCTGGTATAAGGGTACTAGTTGATTTCACTCTTATTGCATAACCAAAGCCCTATTGTTTTGAAAAAAATGCCAAGGGGTGGATCTTAGTATTTGGCTAAGGCAGAGCTAAACAAAAAGCTTTGCAGGATTTGGAGACGAAATGGGTCGTGATCTGTGAAACCAAGGAAAGATGATGAATTCAACTCTAGACACGTCATTTTATAACCCTAAAATATTTGAGTAGGAAGAGGAGGATAAGAACCCTTGCAGAATGAGAGATAACATTGCTTCAAACTTGTTGGCAGTGCTTAACACTCAAAAACCCACTTCGCACCTTTTGATGAAGATCCTCTAGTATAGTATTGGAGGTCAAGTAGAATTGTGTATTTGGGTGAGCAAGATCGAATTGGCCTTCAAGGTGTAATGATTTAGAACTAAGAGGTAAATCAAATGCAGCCCTACAATATTTTGATGGGTTCGCTCATACATGGGGTGAGAGATGGTTCTCTAAATACCCTAGAGGGGACTTTGGCATGTTTGCAAATGCATTAACTCAGAGAGATGATTGTGGCTAGGATGAGCCCTATGATGTTCAACT
>SNQJ01S0013929.1:103722-117844 GCA_010110895.2 Picea sitchensis
CAACCTATGAAATTAAAGAGCACAATGAAAGCCTCACATAAAATGATAATATACCTCCAATCCTCCATAAGGCTCCAAGCATATGATGTACAAATGAATTCCAATGGGAGAGCTCCTCAATCCCCAAAGTCCCAACAACCATTGCAATGAAGAGAGAGCTCCTCTTTATAGAATGAATCTCTTCTCTCATACAATAAAATATTATTATCCTTCTAACTAACTCCATGACAAGTCAAACAAATAGCAAAATATCGGAGTAGTTAGATCCATGGTTGACAATATCAAGACATGTGGACGATAGCCTCTTCAAGAGAGGTCGCCCTCATCCAAAAATAATAGTGAAAGAACAAGATAATGCTCATGAGAGGGGGACGCACCACTAAAAATAGGCACCGTACCAAATCAAATGCCGAGTGTCTACATGGAATGTGTACTCCAAGAATGCATGCATGCAAAATATAATAAAATAATTCTCCATATAGGAGGATGTGCTCCAAGGTACACTTAGGAGAACATAGTAAGGTGTGCCCTCCAAGATGCATGAGAGAATAAATCATATAGTATTCTTCCTAGGAGAATGCTCCATAACAACCTGCGGGAAGTCCACAAGATGCATGCAACTAGTCCACATCTGTGAATTCCAAGGCAACCAACTCCATGGATGAATGTGCAATATGCCAAATAGATGGAGCACTCCACAAGAAAGGATGTGGTCAACTCATAAAATATAAAGTAGAACATCTCTCTACTAGTGCGCCCTCCAATACAATCACCAAAAATAGCAAGAAGAAACTTCCACCCAAGAAGAATCACCAAAAATAGAAAGGAGACCAAGCAAGAAGAATCTCCAAAAATAGAAAGGAGACACGCCTACCAATAAATGCCCTCCATAACCACCTCAAATAAAATAATATACATGCCAAGTCAAAGAGGTGAGGGCACTCTTCCAAGAAGGTCAAAAGATGCCAAGTGTAGCTGAAATATCCATGCAATAAAGATGAGAGAACACCTAGGAGAGGTGTGCCCTAGAAAGTTGTGCCATGTAACTATCTCAACCACCCAAAACTACTAAAATATCTCCATGTGAAGTGCCAAGGTGGTTAGAACTCATCAATAAACCAATTAAATTCTTCTCTATATGCCATGTCATAAAGATGTCTAACCAACCCAAAAGAGTGTGCCCTAGAGAAGTGTGCCAACCTCTCCAATAAACAATAAAATAATGCATGCCTTGAAAATTGCACCCAAGAAGGGGGTGCGCCCCACAAGAAAGCCTCAACCAACTCCAAGTAACCACTCCATATGTGAAAAGCAAGCCAATGAGGTAGGGTGCCTAAGTAATTAACCTTAATCTAGATAAAGTAGATTAATTTAACCATTGAATAGTTAAATCAACCTCAACATGTGTGCACAAAGGTTAATGCTCAATTATAATCATAATCCCTCTCCAATAGTCACCAACTGATTGAATCACCATGAACATGTGTGCCAATGAGAGGTGCACTCTAATAAAGTGTTAGTACCATGTAAATAAAATATGTTCTCCCTAGCAAAACCCCACCATGATAACAACAAAACATAAAGCCCAACCTAAGGTGCACCACCACTAAGGGATTGTTACATCAAAATCATCATCCAACCTTAGGAAAAGGTTAGATCACCATCAAATCATATGTAGTACCCCCACCTTCTAGTTCAAGCTTAGGAAATAACACATCAATGAGGTTACCAACATCATCAAACACATTCCATCTTGGTGATGTCTAGCAAATGTTGCACCATTAAGTTACATCACCTAGGGAAAATCCCACAAAAGCAACATGCCTCATCTCACCATAACAACATCATAAGAGAAGGGAACATAACAAAGTGCTAATGCATCCAATCACAAGTATGCCCCCTGTCGCACATCTAACACATGATGACCATGTAGAACACCGGCTCCTAGTGATAACAACATCATACATCAACATACGAAATCACAAAGAACATCAACAATCATCATGAAACATCTACCTCCTAACACCATCATCATCTAACCCATTGGGGGGATAGAACCATCATCTATGAACAAGATGTAGTACCTCCGAGATAAACAAGTACACCACAACCATATCATAATGAGATAACATGGTTCAAGATACTAGCAAATACAACCCAAGGGGTGATCAATAAGGAAAGCACATGTGAGAAGACCACGAAGCAACAAGCACAATCATCCAACCAAGTAGAAGTGAGACTCCCCCAACCACAGACCTCCATCAAATGATCCAATGCCATGAGAAGAGAGAAAGGGCTTCATAAAGATAAATCCCTCCAAGTCGGTTCAATAGCTCCAAGGAACCAACAACAAATCTCCATCAATGTGATGAAAATCACAAAATTACCTCCCATGCAGTATGGGTTGTAATAGGAAGAATTGGTGATATATATTATATTCATTCACCCTTACCATAATGTCATACATATGTGTTGTATATATACATTCTCAAAGGGAGACATGTTTTGTTATTCCTATAAAGAATGGTTCACTTTAATTCAACTTAATCTATTTGTGCCAACTTTTCATTATGCACATGCGCTAACCTAAGTCGCCGTGTTCGGCTACTTCCCCCCATGAAGTTCGAAATTGGCCGAATTTTAAGGAACGACGAACAAATTTGTTCAAATTCATCGATTAAATTTGGCTGATTAGAAAAAATCTTATTTCCATTACCAATGCAGTTAAATTTGTATGTAAATTGATTGTTTTTAAGGGGAATTTGTGGAAATTTGTTTATTTATAAAATTAAAGGAATGCACTGTCTAGATGATCATATTTACGGTTTACCTTATCAGGCTTGAAAGGTTCTCTTCCAATGTTAAAACTCATTCTTTGAAATGGTTGCCATTGAAATGTTCACAGGGTACAGCTTGCCAACATTGGAAGGGTAATAAAAAAACATACACTCTGGAATTGGACAGTGGACGAAATCCCTTCGTATTAATTGGGTAGACCTTGCCTTTGTATATGTTGGGAAGAGCTTGCCTTAAATCGCCCATTCATGGGGAGGTGAATAGCCCATTCACAAACTAGCACAAATATACTATTCGTTCCTTATGTATATATATAAAGTTCTGTGGTAAATTTGTATAGTAGAGTTTGTTTATGTATATATATTTTTATTTATAAAAATATGTTAGTTAAATTATATAATTTAAAAATATGCTTTATTTAAGTTATATATATATTGAATTTAAAGAAATGAATTTTATCAAAGGTTTTTGGCTAGGTGAATTTTTTCAAACTTAATTGTTGATGAATTTGAACACTAACACGAATTAGGTGACTTTATAACTTAATGACTTTATAACTTAGCTTTATAACTTGGAACTTATGACTCATAGGAACCAAGGCTTTATAATGTAAACACTACAACAACAACTTGGTTGTGATTCGACGTAGTTGCTTTGGGTTAAGTGGTTTCAACCTTTTCCATATGAGGCTGGTGTCTATTGTGTATTACTTGTGAGGGGCATCGAGAAAAGAACCTAAAGTGTTTTTCGATTATGTAGTGATTCAAGATTACATTGGGGAGGCGGAAATCTTACTTTGGAACATTACCCTAGGTTACTAGTATGGACTTGCAGTTGAGTTGCCGAAGATTGAGCAAGGAGTTGCTCAATATTCAGAGTTCACATGTCCAGTAGGCTGGTGCATTTGCCCTGCTTTTTTCTTCTTTTTATTCTACCTTTGCATTTCCATTCCCCATGAAATTGTAATAAGATCAATTTAGCATGATGAACTTGTAGCAGGGCTTAGCGCTGGGACTTGCCATGGTGATTCCTCATAGAGTGTTTTTTACTTAGTGATTATTCTTGCTTGATTCGGTTGCCATTTGGTTTCATCTTCTCCCAAAGACCGGTGGCCTCGCCGTGCCGCTTGGAAAATCTAAGTCTAGTGTCTAATGTATATTACCATGCTAATCATTCTCCTAGAGTCTTATGGAATGTGTTAAGTCCCCCTTAGGTTTTTTTGATGTTTTATGCAAAAATAAAATTTCCCATAAAGGGAAATCGGGATATTTTAATTGTAAGTAATTCCTAAGTTAAATTAGTGGCACTAGGAGGCATTATATGTCTTGGGAGTATTCATTTTTGGACCTAGAATACCCACTTTAAGTAAGCCTTTTGTGAGTGAAATTAGTGATTTTTTAATCACTTAAAACTATTTTATTCACCAAAAAGTCAAATAAAAGACATAAAAAATCAGAAAAAAAATCAGAAATGCTATTTTTTGGGAAACATGTCAGAGACATGTTTTGGCATGTTTGGAGTTAACTAAGCTTGACTGGGAGTGAGTGGCACTTAAGGATGACTTCATTGGGAGTTCACAAGAGTTATGTGGCAGCCCACATGAGTTTGGGAGTGTTTCAAGGGTGGGTGTGCCACCTCTCAAGAGGTGGTGCACCCAAGGAGAGATGTGCCTACCACCTCTTGAGGTGGCACCCTCTCCCACCTCCTCTTGTTGTGTTGGCACTCACTTGAGTTATCAAGTGTGTTGGCATCAATCCAACCTCACATGTGGCCATTCTCAACCATGTGGTGCGCGCCCCCTCTCTTGGGATTGTAACCCGGTTTCTTATTTATACACGCTACCTCTCCTTTTTGTATCTAGTTAGAGCTTTGGGAGAAGGCTTGTACTATCATTGTAAGATTTTTCTATTGGAATAAAGAAGGTTTTGGAGGCTAGATGGATGTAACACTCTCAATGTGTGGATGTTAATTAATTTGCGTATTTTGTTGTGGTGATGTTGTTTGGGTGTTTGCTTTGGTAGTGATCAGTTGACGTTTGTCCTTGAATCTCTTGTCTCTCCTTGTGAATAACAAGATTTATTAAGCTAGCTTGCATTTCTAAGTCTTGTTGTTTATATATGCAATTGAAGATTTCATGTTCTTGTTTGACTAACATGTTTTGGTAGGCTCCTAAATACCTCTTTCTTCTGTCCAATATTGTAAATCCTTCAATTCTATCCCAAGTTGTTCTTAAGGGGGATGTTAGGATATTTAGACGCAGGAGACAGTTCAAGTCTATTTGGTATAATGTGTAGTTAGGTAAAGTGTGTTTCTTAGTGTGTTTCTTTGAGTATGCATTAGTATGCAGTTGAAAGGTGGCCAGTCCACGATATGTTTCCGACATAGAGGTGATTCGACATTCATATTCTCCTCGTCTGAGAGCGATGTTGATTTGTGGCTTAACTTGCAGATTGGTCCATGATCTCTCTATTTAAGGAGCATGGAGAGTCATTTGTCGATGATCGATTGTGGCTCTCTTGTAAAATCTCTTTGTAATCTTTTTCTTTTGCATTAATGGCTCCCAAGTGGCGTTGGTTTGGGGCGTGGTCTTTCCGGTGAGGTTTTACGTCAAAACATGGGTGGTGGTCTTTGTCTGATGGTGCTGGATGATCATTCTGGTGTCAGCTGTATCTCATCTCAGGTGATCTCATTCTCGGTCTCTCATGTTGGTTATGTCAGTTCCTCTTTAGGGTTCAGTGAAGTAAGCTTTGTGCATGCATATGAATAGAGTAGATCTATTTTTGTGCCAGGTTGTGTTGGTAGTCTGGCATTAAAGTTCCCATTTTAACAAGCTTTTCTCTTCGAATTGTCTAAAGGCTAAAAGGTGTTCTATTTTTTAAGTGATTTAAAGATAAATTTGGCAATCTTTTTGATGCCTGTGGGTTGGTAATGTTCAAGAAAAGACTACCTTTGATTCGGCAGTTTTGCTAGTTTAGTGTAAAATTCACTTAGACTTTTGTCCATAATTTTTGTACATGGACTAACACCTTTTTGCGGGGTTTTCAAATAGCATTTTGGGCATCTTTTGCCCCGACAAGCTTGCTGTTTTGCAGGTTAGTGAATAAATAAGGGGACACTTTGCCGGATTTTGGCGGAATCGAAGCATCCAGACGTAAAATTAATATTATTAAGAAAAGGCCTTCTTTTCTTGCCTAGTTAAGCTTAGTTTTGCTAGTTTAGTGTAAAATTCACTTAGACTTTTTTCCTTAATTTTTGTACATGGACTAACACCTTTTTGCGGGGTTTTCAAATAGCATTTTGGACATCTTTTGCCCGAACAAGCTTGCTGTTTTGCAGGTTAGTGAATAAATAAGGGGAGACTTTGCCAGATTTTGAAGTAGGAGTCGAAGCATCCAAGACACCCATAAGCACCCTATTCTTCAATAAACACATTGGAAAAGTTGTAAGCTTAGTGGTCTTGTCTTATATAAGGGACCACAAGCATTTCCCAAAGAGCATTGTAAATATCATCAATAAAACAAGTGGGCCAATATTCCCCGCTCTTCAATCCCCCAAGGGGGAAACGGTGTCATTGTGTGATTGCTTTATCTGGTTTATTTTGCTTAAAGTTTACAACTCACACCTAAAGGGGAAGTTAAAATTAACCTTAAAACTTATCACAAGCACCACAAAACATTAAAGTAGGTTTCAAGTTCCTAGTTAGCTTAGATTAGATTTCAATTTCTAGATTAACTTAGTTAAATATTTTTGCTAGATTAGACATTTTGGTATTTACTTTTTGCATGTCCAGGTTTGACAAATAAGCATTTCCCTCGGCTCCAGGTTAATGCTCACGAACCCTTGTGAATCATCGAGCAGTGGTTAGTGTGGAATAGTTTAATAGGACAAAATTTTTGCATAGAGTTTGTGTGCGAAGTCAGACGGGTCCTCTCAGAACATTGTTTCCTCCATGTGTTGGACCTCCGACATTCTTATTGAACTTGTTGGTGAAGATAGCGGGACATTCTCCCATTGGATAGCCCGACAAGTTCTGCAAATTCCCACTCTTCAATTCCCCTAGGGGGAAACAATGTCATTGTGTGATTGCTTTATCTGGTTTATTTTGCTTCAAGTTTACAACTCACACCTAAAGGGGAAGTTAAAATTAACCTTAAAACTTATCACAAGCACCACAAAACATTAGAGTAGGTTTCAAGTTCCTAGTTAGCTTAGATTAGATTTCAATTTCTAGATTAACTTAGTTAGATATTTTTGCTAGATTGGTTTCATTTTTAGTATTTACTTTTTGCATGTCAATTTGACAAATAAACATTTCCCCTCAGCTCCCCGGTGTATGCTCTGAACCCTTGTGAGCCTAGCTCGACCCGGGAAACTCATCAGAACAGGGGCTGGTTAGTGTGGAATAGTTTAATAGGACAAAATTTTTGCATGCAGTTTGTGTGCGAAGTCAGATTGGGCCTCTCAGAACATTGTTTCCTCCATGTGTTGGACCTCCGACATTCTTATTGAACTTGTTGGTGAAGATTAAGGGGATATACTCCCTTTGGGTCTTCGACAAGTTCTCCGCAATCCAAGCTAAGGGATAGCCTCTAAGGGGCCCAATCTAGATTAGATTTACTTTCTTGCAACACTTAGCACACATCTCACATAAGGTGGCTTGCAAACACAAGAGTCACTTTCACAATAAACCTAATCAATTCTAATTAAAAATTTTTAGGATGTTCACATTGCAATCTTCAATTTGGTGGCATTACATATATCTTACAGTTTGGCACTGGTCTCATTTACTTTACCTTTACAGCTATTTACTTCAAGCTTTTACAAATTCAAGCATTTCAATTTATCTTGGAGTATTTTAATGCTTATTGTCATTTACTTGCAAGTATCATATCTATTTATCTTTCATGCAAGTATCTTTTATATTTTGAATACCTCTTTCATAAGCAATCTTAGTGAATGAATCATATATCTTTGCTAGTTTAAGTGATTTTTTAAGGAAACTGGGAGAAAATATTATTCAAAAAGCATGTGTGGAAAATCATAGGAGAAGTTTTTACAATCTTCTAACAGAGCCAGAGCAGAGGAAAAAACTGGTTGGATACTACTAGTATTTTCAAAAAGACCACCCATTAATTCAAACATTGAGTTCAGATTACTAGAAATCCGACTGTATTTCTTGTAGAGGACCCCTAGAATTGAAACAAAAAAACACATCATGGACTTAACTAGTTAGAAGGCTTTTGGACGTCTTGTGCCTCTTCATGTGGGAAGCGATTGCGTGAGGTCAAATGGGGGCACACAATGCGAAGAACGAGCAAGTGGCGGCAGCTCCATCGAGGAGATGTCTGAGAGAAGATGGTGAATGGTGCGGAGTGTTGTGAGACCGAGCGCCTTCTGACCCATACAGGCATTAGCTTCACTTCATCCCCTTTTCGTTCTTTGAGAAACGATTATTTGTTCTACCGGAATTTCCATGGTGGATTGCCAGTGAACTGAAGCTTCATTGAGCTAAAGTTGGAGAGTATTCAATTGGTTAACCATTGCCTCGCGCTCCTCCTCCTGCAACTCCATGCGCCAGCGCTCCGCACCTACCCTTCTGTTTGCCATCTTATCCTGAGACCACTTCTTTCTTTGAGATGTTCCGAAGCAGACCGCTCCAATAAAATTAGTGATTTCTCTAAGTCCCAACTCCTCCAAACAAATGATATTCTTCGGATGGCTACAAGAATTGTAAATCCATTGCATACTACGAACTACCCCCAAGTCCATACTTATCTTATGCTCACTACGTGCGAAGAGCCACCACCTTGATGTCGATGATTAATGTCCAGCATCAACATTCCTGAGTTGGAGGGGAGTTTGAGCATGTGATAGGGCTCTATACAATTCCCATTCAAGCCCATCATGACTTGGAATGGGAATTGTAATACCAGACTTCGATGGCGCCATGCACTAGCTAGAAAGTATAGAGCCCATGCGCGAAGAGGCCAAGAGCAACCTTCATCTAGGCCAGAGAAGAGCAGACGGAATCGGGCGCATGTGTGAGGCAGGGAGAAGAAGATGAAGGACAAGGCTGATTAAATAATGACCGAACAAGGATGACGTCTGTTCTAACATTAAGCTCTTACACTTTCCTGCCACTAAGTCTGGTGAGGAGTCAGACTCAGAAAAAATGGCTCTGTTTCGGGCTAACCAGATCTTCCAGGTTACGAATTTAGGCACAACTGCCAATAGATCTCTCAAGAGAGGTTTATTGGCTAAAGAATCTTGATAGAGTGAAAGCCAATTATTGAAGAGAGAAAGGAGGAGGAGAAATAATCCCATCGGTGCCGGGGCTCCAAACCTTTTTGGAGAAAGTAAATTTAATGAAAAGATGTCTAATAGATTCACCAACTTGTCTGGAGAGAGCACATCTGTAAGGGCCTTTATATCCTCTCTTTTGGAGATTATCCCCTGTCAAGATTTTCCCGTGTGTCAGTGTCCAACAAATGAAAATGTCTCCTTGGTATATATAGGAGACTAGGAGGTATAATTACAACTAATGGCCTAAAGCCGACATAAATAAAATAACATTACTAATATAATATGCCCCAATTAAGGGGTAATGAGCCAATATTAGGGCTTAACAGCCAGAGAAGAGTAGACGGAATCAGGCGCATGTGTGAGGCAGGGAGAAGAAGCTGAAGGACAAGGTTGATTAAATAACGACCGAACAAGGATGACGTCTGTTCTAACATTAAGCTCTTACACTTTCCTTCCACTAAGTCTGGTGAGGAGTTAGACTCAGGAAAAATGGCTCTGTTTCAAGCTAACCAAATCTTCCAGGTTACAAATTTAGGCACAACTGCCAATAGATCTCTCAAGAGAGGCTTATTGGCTAAAGAATCTTGATAGAGTGAAAGCCAATTACTGAAGAGAAGAAAGGAGGAGGGAGAAATAATCCCATCAGTACCAGGCTCCAAACCTTTTTGGAGAAAGTAAATTCAATGAAAAGATGTCTAATAGATTCACCAACTTGTCTGGAGAGAGCACATCTGTAAGGGCCTTTATATCCTCTCTTTTGGAGATTATCCCCTGTCAAGATTTTCCCGTGTGTCAGTGTCCAACAAAACATGTTTATCTTGGGAAGACTATCTGGAGACCATATTTTATTCCATATCTTGGCCTTTGGGGGTAAGAATACTGAAGAAGGAGAGATTCGTATCCTGCTTGCACCGAGTAAAGGCTGGATCCCCAACCACTGGAGTCTTGGACTAAAGCGTGGAAAGGAGCACAACTTGTTAAAGATGACAACAATTGAGAGAGAAGAGGAAGGAGATCGACATGAGGGGATAGGGGCAACCAGGCATACCAAGCTCCAGATGCTTTCCACGAGAAATATCATATAGAGTGCGGAGACCTTGATCAGAACACCACTGAAGGAGAGGTTGAAATTCCCTGAAGGAATGGAGTGGAGGCTTCCCCATTATGCTATCTTCCCATATAAAAATTCTTTTTCCATTTCCAGGAATCCAAGTAATCTTGCTTTTTATGAGCGGTAGTGAGGCCTTTAATAATTTCCAGATCGGGGATCCTGTTTGTGAAGAAGGGGTAGCATCGAGGCACCAGAGTCTATCTCCTTCAAAATACTTGTGAATTAACACTTTCTTCCACTATTCTTGCCTACCAGAGACAAGACGCCAGAGGATTTTTGCTCCCAGAGCAAGGTTAGATAAAGCTAGATCAAGGATTCCCAATCCACCATGAGTTTTTGGCGCTCTGACTATATTCCAGTTAACAAGATGCATTCTTTTATTATTGGATTTTCCCCCCTGCCATAGGAACTTCCTTATCTCCTTTGCAATGGAAGAATTTACGATGACCGGAGACAGAAGAGAGGAAAATTGAAAAATTGGGAGCGCCGAGAGAACTGCTTTGATAAAAAACTACCCTTCCGGAAGGGTTAAGCCACTAGGAGCCCCATGATGAAAGTTTGATGAAAGTTTGGATTTAATCTTATCAATTAAAGGAGTCCATGCTGATCCAGAGAGGTTTTGAAGACAAATAGGAATGCCCAAATATTTAAAAAAAGTCCAGTCTTCATGTAGGTTGAAATTTAGAATTTCAGCTATTTGTTGCGCGCCACCCTTGATTTAGTATTCCAAACATAAATTTGAGTTTTTTGACAATTTATTTTCCCTCCCGAAACCATCATAAATTCATCAGGAATTGTTTTGAATTTTCTTGCAATAATTGAGGATGCCCCTCCTAACAACAAAGTGTTATCTGCAAATTGAGAATGGTTGACCTTTTTGACTCCCATGGTTATTTTAATGCCTGGAATAGCTTTTTCTTTTCTCACCTGCTCTAAACTTCTACTCAAGGCCTTTGCCATTAGGATATAAAGGAGGGGCGACAAAGGGAAGCCTTGGCGAAGGCCTCTTGAGATTTTGAAAAAATCGGTCGGCCTTCCATTGATCATTGGGGCTATCCAAGGAGAACTAATACAAGAGGAAATCCATGCCAACAAGTCAACTCCAAACCCAAACCGAGCTAAGACAACAAAGAGAAAGTTGTGCTTGACTCTATTAAAAGCATTTGCCATATCCAGTTTGATTACCATCCTACCTTCCTTCCTCATCCGGCTTGAATGAATTGCCTCTTAGACTATTATAATATTATCAACCAACTGTCTTTTCCCCACAAAACCTCCTTGATTCGGGGAGATGAGAGAGTGCAGGAGAGGCGAGATCCTATTTGCAATTATCTTGGAGATGATCTTATAGGAAACATTGGAAAAGGAGATTGGTCTAAAATGAGAGAAAGAGGTGGGATTATTTTCTTTGGGGATAAGAGGCAAAAAGGAAGAGTTGATACTCCCTCCCATTCTTTCTGACATCTGAACATACTGTATCATGCGCACCAAATCAGATTTTATTCTATGCCAAAAGAGAATGTAGAAATGAGCTGAAAAAGCATTTGGCCCAGGAGCCTTATCCAGGTTCATTTGGTGGAGGACCTCAAGGATTTCTTGTTTTGTTACCTTTTCTGTTAGTTTTCTATTATCTTCCTCTTGGATAAGCTTTGGAATGTACCTTAAAATTTTTTCTTGAGTCTCTATATCACTTAGCTCAGATTCTATATAGAGATCTCAAAGTGCTTTTTGGCCGCTTGCCGAATTTGATCCTGCCCAGAGATGAGGATATTGTCGTCTCCYTGAATGTCTGAAATTTTGTTGCGCCAAACCGTTGCCTTTGCTTGCCGACGGAAAAATTTTCTGTTTCTGTCCCCCTGTTTTAGCCAGAGGCTTCTAGAGTTTAGTCTCCAGTTTGCTTCCTCTGCCTTTAGAACCTGTTGATGCTTTTGGAAAAGGTGTTGCTCTTCAATTAGAGGGGAGGGCGAGATAGACGAGTTGTCAGCTTTTGAATCTCTTTTTTTTCTTGAGTGGATTTGATTTGGACCCAGTCTCTTATTGCTTTTTTAGTAGATTTCAGTTTTTGCTCCCATATAAAAACTAGGGAACCCTATATCCAAATTTTCCAAGCATCCACAATCACACTAGAGAGGGAAGGATCCTCTGCCCAACGAGGGTTAAAACAGAAGGGAATGGGACCTACGGGGGAAGGGGGGGAAAGATCAAGCATAATCGGCCTGTGATCAGAGCCAACCCAAGGGAGAAGTTTGGAAGAAGGGACAAAATTTTCTTCCAATATAGAACTGCTAATGAGGAATCTATCCAATCCGACAACAATGTGCCTTGGTTTGTGCCTCTTATTGGACCACGTGAAACGCCCCAAAGCAGGTTTGGTGTCAAAGAGGTAAAAGATTGTCAAGAGATCCTCCATATTTTCCCTGGTGGCTTCTTTGACAATAGAACTGTCTCTTTTTTCGCAGCTGTGCAGAGTTGTGTTGAAATCTCCGACAAAGATGAACATGGATGGCCTTATCCTATTTTGTAGAGAAAATAAAGAGTTCCAACACATATCTTTGTCTCTATTGATTGAGGGCATATAAATATTTATAATAGAAAAGAGCTTACCCGTGGGTTGATGCCGAAGTGAGACCAATATCCAGTTAGACTCGCTCTCCCAGTCTTCTATTTCAAATAGATGAAAATTCCAAAGTGTGTAGATGCCTCCGGAGGCCCCTCTGGAGCTAATTGCTTTCCCTTGACTTGACTTCCACATAAAGGAACTTGCTTGAAGGACCTCGTTGTCCTTCATTTTTGTTTTCTGGAGGAGGAGAATGTGGCGATGTTCGATCTTAGAAGATTCTTCACCATATCTTTCTTATTTTCACTTCCCAATCCTCGATAGTTCCAATAAACGATTTTAATCATTTAGAAGATTGTTTGGAGTTGCCCCCGTGGAGGGAACTGAGCCACCTTGATTCCTTGACAGTCTAGCTTCCTTTTTGGTATGTCCATCCAGTGTGTTTTGTCTGCCCATATCAATGTCTTTTCTTGCTACCGCTTCTCTATGCTAGGAGTTCGATTTCCTTCATGGTTTTCTAGTTGAATGAACAATTGTTGTTTCAGAATCTGAATCCTCTTCAGAGCTATCCTCTATTTTTCCCTCCTCCTGAGCTTGCTTTGGGGTAGATTGATGGGAGATGGGGGGAGCAGGAGGGTTTCCTACTAATCCGATGGGCGTAGAGTGAATTGTCGATGTTTATGAAGCCGACTATTCTTCCACATCTGAGAGGATTTCAAATTGGTTATTGGTAGGAATAACATGCTTACTAGTTCCAGCCGTAGAAGAGGCAGGAGCCACCTGAGATTTAGAGGGAGCTTCCTGAGATTTTGGATTAGAGGGAGCTCCCTTATGGGGCAAAGCTTTTCCTGACCCCTGCGTTGCCTTGGGGTTTTGTTTTTTCCGTTTGGGTTGCTGCCATTGTTCTTGAGCTTCTTCCGTTGGGGCCTCCATCTGAGATTTTGGGCAACGTTTGGCAAAATGACCATACTCATGGCGGATCTGACATTTGAAGGGGAGTTGCTCGTAATGCACTTCTTGGAGGTAGGTCTAGTTATCTAACTTAAGTTTGATGGCTTATGAGAGTCCTTTTTCTAGATCTACCTCCATGCAGATCCTGGCGTAGGATTGTAAACCATCCTTTGGTTTAGATTTATAAATGTACCTTCCTAATGAATTTCCAATCACACTGAGAGTTTCCTCAGTCCAGGATTGCAACGACAAGAATGGGAGACAGACCTAGACAGGAACTGCTGTAGGAATATCATTATTCGGGTTATAGTCTGGCGACCAACGATTCAGGTAGAGGCCGCGAGCCCCCATGAAGTAAGGGCCACTCGAAAAAATCAGATCTCGATCAGTCTTATGCTCAAAGA
>SNQJ01S0013930.1:36592-47978 GCA_010110895.2 Picea sitchensis
GTTCCATGGTTATCTCTTTATGTTATTTGATGCATACACACATATAAACACATCTAAAAGGTAGATCAACAAAGTGTTTGACAAAATACCTCACTCAGAAAAAGTTTTAAAAAGACACCAAAACAGTGATGATCCTTTCATAATGGCTTGGGATCATTACAACAAGCAAGCACATGCAAAGGAGGAAAATACATAAGAGGTTGGGCAAGGTACTCTATATCATTATCACTAGCTTAATTTAGATAATGTTAAAATAAAATCTAAATTCCACTCGCCAATATCTCTACCAATGATTTTTTGTAGAGATGTTGGTAGGTGGGATTAAGCCTCCTTGAAGCTTGAACTACCAAATCCCAAAGACCTAAAGTAGATTTTAATATGCATGCACTGTAAGTTTCTTCCCTCCCTCTGAGTCCATGTAGTCCTTCTCCCTCTGTCAATGGTTGGTGGAGAAGGATTGTTAATAGACCAAGAGGACAAAATGATAGAATTAGGCTAGATTTATTAGTGACCTATAAGGCATTTGAGGCCCAAACTCAAATTGCACCTGCCATGGATTGGGAAGCTGGACTTGGTGCCTAATTCCAGTATAGTTATGAAGGAAAAGTACATGATTTGGATCCGAGTGTCGTGAAAAAACATGGAGCCTAAGGAGGCTCTATGTTCATTATGCTCCCTTTGAATAACATTAATCATAACAATATTGTCAATAGATGGAGGGCTATGAATTCCATTCTTCAGGGTTTAAAGGGTTCTAGTGTTGAGGGAATTCTGATGATTTTTTGGTGGTGTCTTGTTGATTGAGAGGCTCGAGGGAAATAAAATTGGTTCTTCCATCTACATGTGAGTCCTCTACTATACCAACCTTGCCACTGATCCAAAACTTTTTTTACTACACTTTCTCATAATTAAATGCATGACACAAATGTTAGGTTATTTAGATAGTTTGGATTTAGTTAAAATCAACTTGGTCTAATGTGTTTTTAGATAAAGTGTGTGCATTAATATGCATTTGTAGGTATGTAATTCGACGATCACAATATGTAATAGACATAAATTGATCTGACAGTTCATATTCTCCTCAATACTAGTGGTTATATTGATCCATGGCTTAGCACTCGATTGGCCCATTATCTCTAATTGAAGAGCATGGAGGGTCATTTGTGGAATATTGATTGTGAGGAAATATTATGTAAAATATTCTTCTTTTGCATTAATATATTGCATCAAGTGGCTACATTGACTGGGGTCATGGACAATTTTCCTCTTTGAGGGTTTTAACCATGTAAAATACTAGTATAATGATCTTTGATCTGTATGTGTGAGTGGTTTATTAAGATGTTCATGTCCTATGAGGAAATAATTATTTTTTTCAAACATGATATTAGATCCCATATGAATATATGATGCCATTGTTGATTGAGATCATGAGCCATTGTTGTCGCATGCATAAAAAGATTTATAGGTTTTACTATTTTTGTGAATTTATGGGTTGAGTGGGTTATTCCATTATTCCTGGAGCATTTCTTTCAATTGGAAATGTTTTTTGTTTCACTCGAAAGGGTTTCCATTTTCCCATGATACAACCTTTTTTTTTCAAACCTAGAGGTATAAAGTTTCATTACAACTTTTTAAATTATTTTTTTATTGTGTTAATATTTTGGTTTCTCTATTTATATTCTTGGTTTATTGTTTTTATAGTATGTGTGTTCTCCTTGTCATGTTCTCTATCCAATGTCGAAAATTAGAAATAGAGAAGACAATGTTTTGTTTTCTATGTATGCTCTTTGCTCCATGCTTTATGCAATCTTGAAAAATCAGAATAAATAAATAAATTTTTCGGGTAAGCTAACTAAGATCTAACCCCATTATTGTTAAGTTAAAAAAAAAATTGTTTTTTTTTGTGTGCAGTTGTGTTGAAGTTTTTTGCAGACAAAAACAAGGGTTTGGGGGGGTAAGCATGCATTTCAAGGGGAAAAGGGAAAAAAACCTCCTCCTTCATAACATTTGTCATATATTTTGTATTAGCTCACTTGGTTGAAAGCTATTTTATTTAATAAGAGGTCTTGAGTTCAAGTCTTTCGTTTTATTAATTTACATTTTGAAAAAGTTCATGTAACATTATCACGTAACTTTATTTCGTGTAACCTTATCACATAACTTTATTTTAAAGTACATTCCACTTATATTATAAAAGTGAATCATTATAAAAATAACTTTATTATTCCTTTTTAAGTTACTTTTTGCATGCAACTTTATATTATAAAATAATTTCATTGTAAAAATGACTCTCAGTTATTTTATAAAAGTGGGTCAATTCATGAGTAATTTATTTGTAAAAGTGAGTTTATAGGCAAAGTTAGAAAATGAAGGGATTTTTTTTACTCAGTAGTCTCATTGTGCACTCATCACCACGTGGGTCAATGTCTACCTGCCATGTTGCACCTTGGTTACCTTATATGTGTTTCTTAAGAATGACATAACTTTGACATCCGAAGTCCATTTTCAATGTTGTTTCTGCTTTTAAAACCATCTTACCTACATATTTTAATATGGCTAGTCCAAGTGATATTTTTCTTTCTAGTACCAACTACTTCTCATGGAAATCTCGTATAGAGGATGTACTACAAAGTAAAGTACTTTATTGGATTACCTTGGGAAAAGAAAAATCCCCCTCCAATGCCACAAAGAAAGCCAGATGAGATAATAAAAATGATGAAGCATGTGAATTAATTAGATTATCCATCTCTAATGATTTATGATTTCATCTTCAAGGAATTGATCACCCAAGTGAATCTTGGGATATGTTGGAAGCCATATTTGCTAAAAATATGAAATTCAATCCCATTAGCTTGAAAACCAATTGATTTCCTTAAATCTCGAAGGTTTCTCTTTCATTGAATATTATCTATCTAAGTTCAAAATACTTAGAATTTTACTTAAAGACTATTAAATAGACATGAAGGATGACATAATATGATATTCTTATTAAGCTTGGTAGTGTATATTTTGTTTTTGTATCTACTTTTCAATCCACCGAAAAATCTATAGGGGCTTCTTACACACCACCCTCTCTTGAATATTGTTGTGATTATTCGATTAGAGAGCAATATAAGATCTTTCATCTTGGAGAGATCAACACTACATGTACATCTAACAAAGCCTTAGTGTCCCAACAAAAAGATAAATACAAACATTCAAATAAATGACATCATTATAACAAAAAGAAAAACAAGGGTCCCAAACCCTCTCAGCTAGCTTCTACCCCCAATGGTGACAAATGACCAAAATAAAAAATTATGAAGATAGAGACATTACAATTTTTGTGGGTGAGATGGTCATCTAGAGTCTAAATGTTTTAAAAAGATGGAGGCCTTAGAAACATCAATGAAGAAGCACAACATCAATCTTGATTCTTCTTCTTCCAATTCCTCTTCTCATGGGCATGCATTTCTTCTTCTGGTTTTTGTTTCAATGCAACATCTACTTATTCTTCTAATTAGTGTCTTATTTATTATGGAGCATTGTATCATATGGCTAAGGACAAAACCATTTTTCTTCTCTTAATGAATGTAACACTAAACAAATACTTGTTGGTGATGATATATCTCTTAGCATTGTAGGGCCTGGAACATTTCAATTAAATGATGGTCATTTGAATGATGTATTATGTGTTCCAAGTCTCTTTTGTAACGTTCTATCAGTATATCAAACCACTCATTTAGGTGAAGGTAAAACAATAGATTTTTCACCTCACCAAGTTGTAATCGAGGATTTAAAAGATCCTAAGCATGTCCTAGCAACTATAATTTTTTATGATATTACTAGGTTTTAAAAAATAGACAACTTTGAGTCATCATCTTTTCCATTAGTGTTTATTTCTCATAGCGATGACTTGATCTAACTTTGGCATAAGCAATTTGGTCATCTAAACTATCATTCAGTGTAGCAGCTATGTGATCATAATATGGTGACTAGTCTTCCTCTCATTTCTTCCAGATATGGTGTTTGTGCTAGTTGTGTTCTCGAAAAACATCATTAGGATAATTTTGACAAACATGCCTCTTGGCATGCCTCAAGCCCCTTGCAGCTTGTTCATAGTGATTTGTGTGGTCCACTTCCTTCTCCTTCTTTCTCTTGTTGAAATTACTTCTTAACTTTCATTGATGACTTCTCCATATGCACTTGGGCTTATTTCTTAAAACTTAAGAGTGAAGTTTTTGACATGTTTTTGGACTATTATTTTATTATTTTCCTTAGGAGGATCATTTTGGACCTCAAATTTCCCCTAATGAGCCTTCATAGGTGATGCAGTGACTAACCCATAGTATATACAGTATTTTTGTCCTTTTATCTTCTAAAATATGGAAGAAATAGTGTTCTCATTTGGTTCCATGTTACCTATGTTTGTGATGAAAAATGTGTTAACCACTATTGGAAGGGTATTGTTCCAAGCATGTTAAGAAATTGTTGGATTCTTCCTCATCTAAAAAAAATTCATCTTCTTTTGGAACTTCTTTAAATGTAGTGCTAAAATTTTCCCGTCCTCATACCTCTTGATTTTTTCTATGGCTTTGACTTTAAATATGTTCTTGACATATCTTGGGTATATGTTTGGTTTCCTTGTGCCCATTCCTTTAGGACTTCACTAGAGTCTTCTCCTAATGAGACTTCCATGTGTAATAAGTCACATTAATAGATATTTGGTTCTTCTTAATTTCTCATCATGTATAAATTCTCTAATTATTGGTGAGGTCTCGATGGTTCATCCCTTTTTGTAGCATTTTTTTCCACCTCTATCACTTTCTTTCGATGGTTCATCCATTTCACTTGGAGTTATTTCAGCAATATTAGGAATTGTATACTATTGTGGTTCTTGGGTCCACATTTCAATCATACTATAACTCTAGGGATGATGAAATGCATGTGTTTGTTGTGTTTTCCCATGTGTCATAGGTGTGACATTTGCATTTCACTTTTCCAATGAGTAATATTTTGGCATTAGGGTGGGTGTTTGGCTATGGTTGTGCTCTATAAACTCTAAGATACTATCATTTCTCAAATACATGGCTTCTAAATGTTCTCCTATTATTCTCCCTTGGATACCTAGGTTTGTAAGCTTTGTGTTTGTTCCTCATATTTTTAGAGAAATTGTGTGAAGAGTGTTCTGAAGTGTTACAGGTTCAACCGAAATTGAATCCTTGACTTTGTATTTTCCTCACAATTTTCCTTTTTCCTTCAGTGTTGTACTATTATGGGATCTATAATTTCATTTCTCTTATCTTCTTTAGCTCCACTTCTAGCATTTCTAATGTTTCATCATTTTCTTCCTTTTTTTTTTGCGGTTAGTCAACATTTCTCCTTCCATATAAGTGATTTCATGCACCATGTCTTTATATCTCTTTGGGTTTGTCATTCTTACATGACACAAATTGTATCAAGCAACCCTGTAATGAAACCATCTTTTTTATATGCTTCAAATACATCATACCCTAGTTGTTCAATCATGTTTTTAGGCAAGTGTCATAGTGGAGAACATTTTCCTTTTCATGTGCTTAATCTCCCTATGTTGTGCAAAGGCAGATTGTTTCTCATCCAAACCTACATATATGTCTAGGAAATATTTACCAGTTATATCCATGTGTTGAAAAGTTTTTTCTTTTCACATTTCTAATACCATGTAAATATTGGTCTCCTTAGTGATCCTTTAAAAGTGGCCCATCTCTTTGATGGATTGACTTCATAGGATGTTTGCTAGAGTGATTCAAGAAAAAATGTGTGATATTCTCCATCCACAAATCCATCAAATACTATTAGTTTTTTCTTTGGTTTTGGTCTTGTTTTCATTGGGAGCATTGTTATCGTGGTTTTCAATATCTCTCCTATTCCCACATTCTTCAAGTGATTGTATCGATGGCTCCTCTAAGGATATTCCCCCTTCCAATTCCCTTCATGAGATTTTGTGAAACATTGTTTATTCTTCCCTATTTTTCTTTGATGTTTGGTGGTTGTGACTATGGGTTGGAATTCTTCTTGGTCGAATCCTCACTATCCTTTGTTTTTCTTCATGGTGATAATCTTATACAATTTGGGCTTTCCCCCCATAACTTTTATCAGAGTTCACACATCAAAATTCCCCCCCATAACTTTTATCAGAGTTCACACATCAAAAGTTTCTTGATATGCTTAGTGTTATGATTCGTTTGACTATGGTATATAGTGTAAGTTGGAATTCCATCCAAATGTTGGCTATTTTTAATTCGTGGTGGCATAAACACTAATCTCATTCATATAACATCACATTTACAACTCGTAACATTCATCAACATAAAAAAAAAAGAGATATAGTATCAAAACATCCCAACTAAAATACATAAAGAGATACATCCCAATCAATGACACTAGAAATTACCTTGGGAAAAACCTCCAACTAAGGAAAAAAACCATCGTCGAGTATATTAGATTTTTTCTCAGCTAGGCCACCTTATTCCTAATCCAAACCCTTAAGTTCCCATTATACAACCTTATAGATTTCAAATGTATGAAAACACAACCATAACCTATTAAAAACTTGACTTATTAAAAACACACACACATTTTATTGGCTTGTTTTGTTATCTTGATAACCAAGCAAGCTCCTCTTTCATGCTTGCTTTGCACGATAAGGTGTTATTTTTGTGATAGTTGGGGTCAATGGTTAAATTTCATGGGTATTTACTCATTTTATCCTTATTTAATCGTCATATATGGGTAATTTTAAAATATGCATGTTAGTGACGACGTCTACTTAATTTTTAAAATCATCAATTTGACGAGTGAGTTAAAAATTTACCCCCCCACACACACATATATCATTATGAGATTTCAGATAAGAAATTGTAAGCAATTCCAAATCCGACTGCAGAAAATAAAAGAAGCTAGACCATTGGAAAGGTATCAAAGTGTTGAATATGGAATATTTCTCCAAAGTAGGAATTCGGTCCAAGAAAAAGGCCATTTTACGCCTCACAATGGTTATGGAAGATTTCATATGGTTTTCGACCTAAATTTTCCAAATTGGGACTTGTTGCTAAAATGACCCTGCAAGTTGATCCCTCCAATTTTTTTCCGCTCTAAAATCATCAAGATAGATAAAAAATAATATAATGATCCAATCCAAATCACAATGTAAACCTTTGTTTTGATTTTTGTAAAAAATGATGCTCTTCTACCATAAAACTAGAGAAATATTTGATTGTATTATAAATAAAAATACAATGAATATTTCTTCAAATTTGATTGTATTTTTTGTTATAAATAAAATTCCAATTATCATTTGTGCATATTTAACCGTGTTTTTGTCCTTACTCATGGGCATGTGTATATGTACATGTGCATGGGTGAAAACTTAGGTGTGTATGTTCATGCAGATGGACATATGCATGTGGGTGGGGATATATGTTATTGGTTTTCTGATTTTAGTTGTAAGAGATTGAAAATTCAAAGTTCTTTCTAATGTAGGTTGGAATGTACCATTGCTAGATTTAGTGAAATTGGAATGTTCATGTGAGTTATTTTTTTGATCTTGCTCATAGGATGAGAGGGAAGAAAATATGGGAATACTACCTGGCATGGTGACACCTACATGGATCTGTTTATATTCATTATTTTTAATAGGCACTCAGTCGTTCTCCACATATTGTATATAAACTTTTTCACTTTGATGATGTTATGTTAAATGGAATTTCATAATAATTTTATGTTATGCACAGGATGGATTTGTATTCACAACAAAATTAACAAAAACACATATAATACATAATATTTAAATGATGGGAAAAACTAAATATAAAATGTCATGTGAAGGACAATTTTAAAAAGAAACATGTCATAAAAAATTTAATTGACAACAAGTAGTTCCCATCAAATTTATACCTTGATTGGGGTATCTACCCCCAACACCCTTCAAGTATCACATTTTGTCACCCAATGGAGCCACCTTCTATTTATTACATAATAATTAGTTTCATGAGTTTCAATGGGCTAATCACTTTTTCTCACCTAATGGAATGACATACTATTTGTTCCACATTAACCACTTTCATAAACTTCTATGGGATTATCACATTTTCTCACCTAATGGAGTCACTTGCTATATATTTCACATTAATTAGTTTCATGAGTTTCAATGGAGTTATCTTGTAAAGGATGTGTAAGCCTGAGAGCCTATAAGATTCACATGAAAAATGATCTACTACACATGCACAATGCAATTATATTTCTCTAAAGGTTTTCATGAAGTGGTAGGATCTTGACCTATTTGATTTAAGGTAATGTTGTATCACTTCTTAATGACATAAGATTCATCTAGAAGATTACTATAGATTGCTTTTTTTTAAGGAGTTTAACTTAGAAGATTACTATAGATGACTTTTTTTTTAAGGAGTTTAACTTAGATTTTTTTTTTTTTTTAAGTAAAAAAGGGCAGGTCCTATTATATTGATATTGCAAAGTTACAGCGTGCCATTGAAGTGCCAGTTGTCCCGCCTGTTAAGGAAACCAAGACAGCTAGCCATTCCAAGCTAGCTTCCAAACTCAAAACGTTAGGCTGCCACCCTGCCCGAAGGAAACCAGGGTGCATGGCCAGTCTTAGTATTAGTTTGTTCATGTCTATACTATCGCTACCATTGCTATAAGCTAGAAGAGCTGCATCTCTGTTATGCATCAAAAAAAGAAAGAGTTTTGAGCAATGAACAAACAGGAAAACCTATTAGTCGGTGTCCTCATGGTCATCCTTCTCCTTGTCGTGTCTAACTGGGATGACGTAGACCTGAGCACAGGTGGGGCATTGTCGCCTTGGGGTGGCACTGGAGTAGGCGGCGTACAGCATATCCAGGTGTTGATTGATGCGGATGGCTCTAAAGATTTGGTCGTCCACCATGCTGCGGACATCGAAGATCAGATTCAGGTGCTCCAGGTGAAGAAGTGGTGGCTGGTGCTGCGAATTCTACACGTCGGCTTCCTCCTGGTGCGCTTGATGCCCGCTCTGCGACCCCAATTCATCAGGAGACTCGTGGATGTTTTCCTCGCTACCTCTCTGCATCTCTTCCTCTACCAAGCAAGGTGTAAATTCCTCGACTGGAGTGCCACTGGGACCATGTTCATCTCTTGGACCAGGGGTCATGGCGTCTGCTCCAAAACAAGCGGGGGGATTCCAATTGTCTGGAACCATGAAAAGGAGGCTCTCTGAGAAATTTTGGAGGGATTCCTTCGGAGGAATCTCCTCGACATACGCCATGGGAGGCGTCCTTGTTCCTCTGGACTTCCTGGGTCTCCTTCTCTTGGCTAGAGATAGTGCTCTCTCAAACTTCTTTTGCCTCTTCTTTTGTGATCGGCTGCGTACCACCCAGTGCCTCTGTGAGGTCGCCCCCTTGCTCATGGAATTCTTAGAACTAGAGCTAATGCCAGTGTGCCCACTGCGCAGTTGTCCCCGTTCGGCTCTGCAACCTTCTGAATCATCCCAAAGCCACTGAGAATGATGATAAGGGAGAAAATGGTAGCTATAGCCATTAAGGTTGTGGTCTTATTGCTTTGGCTAGCCATTCTCCTCGCGCGAGTGAGAGGCCTCATCAAATGGTGAAGGCCGCTTGGGTTTATGCCCATCATAAATGATGAGGATATGAGGGCGGGTGGCCACCATTAATGGCCCCTCCTGGCACTGCTCCACGTACCCCTCCTGCTTCGTGTGGCACCCCATCCGAGGGTTGGAGATCCCTGTTGGCAAGAGCTTGACACCGCTTTGAGATGTCTGAATATTCAGAGCTGTGTGCTTCCCAGTGTATTTGTTCAATCTCCCTTAATACACCTTCATTTGCCAGGCAGTCCGCCACCCTATTTTTCTCTCTCTTTATGTGAGAAGGGGTTATGCTAAGGTTGGCCCTTAGGAGGCCTTTGAAATCCTCTATCATCCCAGAGAGTCACCAACTGGGTGATATTTTCTGCGGGTTTTCCCCATGGAGGATTTTAGTGATCAGCTGAATAATGATTTGTGAGTCCCCCTCCAAGATGATCATGCGACTGTGTTGGGTGAATGCTACTCGAAGACCTTACAGTAGGTCAATTAGTTCCGCTGCATTATTTGTAGTCTCTCCTAGATATCCCACTGCCAGGACGAGCATTTCCCCTCTAGAGTTCCTGAGTACAACTCCATAGTCGGTTGTTCCTGGGTTTCCCTTGGAAGCCCCATCAAAGTTGATCTTTATGAAACCTATCGGAGGAGGGGTCCAAGTGATTGGACTGATGTTTTGGCTCTTAGGTTCTTTGATCACCAGCTTGTTGATCAAGCTGAGTTGCCATCTGCAGTGTTCTTCCGGGTTACAATCTTGATCCTCTAGTTGCCATTTTTTTCTTCTAACTGTTTCCTTGATGAGCATGGAAATTTTCCCCCAAGTTAGTCCTGGTGTGGACTCCTTGGAGTGGAAGATTTGTTTGTTTCGTTCCTTCCATATTCTCCAGAGAATAAACCCTAGGAGGAGTTGCCAGATATAATTCAGTATGGGGTTGTTGTAAGTGATTGAGTCCCAGTTTTCAATCATGTCTCTGATGCTGCATCTGTTTTGATTGGATCTTCGCATTATTTGAGCTCCCTGGTCCCATATCGACTAGCTGTAATGGCACCCGTTGAAAAGATGCTCTTTGGTTTCCTCTTGTTGTTGGCATAAGATGCATATTGAGGGTCCAATGAAGCCTCTTCGCTTGAGGTTATCCCAGGTTAGAATTCAATTGTGAATGGTCAACTAGAGGAAGGTGGAAACCTTTGGCCATAGTGCCTTGTTCCAAACCTTGTTCTAAATATTTTCCTTTTCCTGATTTTGGTAGTTGCCTTGTAAGTAGTAGGCCTCTTTGACTGAAAAGTTACCAGTTGTGGAGTGTCCCCATCTGAGGATATCTAGGCCTTCTCTGTTGGGGATTTTCTTGTGACTTGCGTAGTATTGCCAGACTTGTATATTTAAGTTTTCTGGGACCCTTAATTCCTAGCTAGAAGCTTTCCACTTTCACCACTACAGTATTTGTTCTGTGGGTTTCCATAGTGTTGGCGACGGAAGTCACTCCTGGATTGCTAGCAGGAGCAGAGCCCGACGCCCATCAATTTTATGTCACGGTTTGTTTATAGATGGGGTGACCGAATGGAAGCCAACTCAAAACGATATCATTCCAACTCCAAACTAGGCCAGGCATGCATGGGTGAGTGAGGTCTTATATAAACTTCAGACAGTGAGCTATAGTAAAGGGTGAACAGACGGAAGACTTATATGGAAAGAGTGCGAAGGTATGTTACAAACGACAGGTTCCTAATAGACTGTAGAAGAAGGCATCCAAACGCAAGGTCTTCTTGCACTTAAATACA
>SNQJ01S0013930.1:51604-73473 GCA_010110895.2 Picea sitchensis
TCAGTTTTATGTCACGGTTTGTTTATAGATGGGGTGACTGAATGGAAGCCAACTCAAAACGATATCATTCCAACTCCAAACTAGGCTAGGCATGCATGGGTGAGTGAGGTCTTATATAAACTTTAGACAGTGATTTGTAGTAAACGGTGAACATAAAGAAGACTTATATGGAAAGAGTGCGAAGGTCATTTACAAATGATAGGTTCCTAATAGACTGTAGAAGAAGGCATCCAAATGCAAGGTCTTCTTGCACTTAAATACAAAAAACCAGAGAATACCATAATGCAACGATAAATCATTTATCATAACAAAACTGCAATAATTCGCGTGACTCAGTCAATCACGAACTCTCTAAGCATGAGACAAAAATTAGATGGAGCAAGAAAAACTGTCTGTCATAAACAAGATATCTCAAATACAGATGCATATCCAACAAACTAGGATGTCTGTTAAACTTTACAGTAGGGAGCTCTGCTCTCCCATCGATGCTTACAAAATACAACAACTGAGTCTATATACTCAGCAAAATTCACCTCATAGAGGCACACCCAGTCATCCAAGGCTCGGTGTCTTTTCAGTCAAACTCGTACTGAAATCCTTCTTCAAGCACCACCTTAACTGTGCATGGCTCCTGTGAGGAGGGTAGCTGAACCATTAAGTGCTGGGCTAGCGTGCGCAGACTTCTCTGTCGAGCTGAGGACTTCGACATGGCATCTTTGAGAGAATCGATGCATAGGACTTCCTCGAGCAGATGGTTCGCCAAACCCTCCATCCCCTGCAATTAATGAGTGAGGCGAGGCTTCAACCACCCTCTCTTTCCTTCATTCACTCCGAGTAGGTACTAGGATTTAGCTCCAGCTAAACTAGCACCTAGAGAACACAGTGATCCCTTCTGCAACCAAACCCGGAGCTTTGGCCCCTTGCGCAGTTCTTTCTATCACCCCCAAGTGACCACGGGCTGTGACCCTGTGCCTACCTTCAAATGTGCTTTCGGCATTTCGCGTTTCGTGGCTGGGAGGAGGCTGGTCCTCGATCTTCAAAGTTGTGAGGGGCGAGGAGGCGAGTAGCATAATCGCACGCCAGGTGTCCGCTTCAGATGGACGGTTAAGATCTTCTCGGCACGACTGTGGGCCCGATTCCTAAGTGCCCTCGGCGCTTCGCGACTCGCGAATCCTAACACCAATACTTTGGGACTTCTCGCAGCGAGATCCTGAGGTTTCGTGCCACCTGTATTCCACTCGCCAACTCTGCTATGACCCCCACTGCCTCCAGCTGTTGGGATATCGCTTCTCGCAATCTCGCAATCCCCGCGCCCAAATTCTCGAGCCTTTTCTTGCGAGGCCCCGATATGCGATCCCACGTGCGGATCCAATGGCTCTCCTCCATCTAGATCCAACGACTAGTCACCTTCTCGCTTCTCGCGTCCTCGCGACTTGGGATACCCAATGTTTTGGCTCTCACCCTGCGAACTCTCGAGTTCATGAGATCATCGACCTTGGATGATGCCGATGACACTTTGCCCGCTCGCTTGACCTGCTACTTGGAAAAACAAGGATTCTTGTGTGCTGCGCTTGATCACTTCGTGCAACTTGCAGACCCGAATGCTCTCGAGCCCATGACAAGAAATATCACTAACACATATATCTTTTACCTTTAGGGGAATATCTTGATTAAGATCCTATTGGAGGGGTCTTAGTTCTGCCAGATCATTTAGAGGTTTAAATTGTTGCCATGAGTCTTGCCAAAACATGGCACTTTCTCCATTTCGTTTCTCCCAAAAAGCATGCTTCTGTACCAGGTCTCTGTTTTTCCAGGCTTTGTTCCAAATGTTTGAACCCTGTATTCGGACGTTGTGCCTGATCAGTTGGTCGGCCTGCATGGAGGGAGCGTATTTTTTCTTCCCGATTTGCATCCATAGGGAATCTGGTGTTTTCAGCCATCTCCACCACATTTTGGCTCCCATTATCTGATTGAGCTTCCCTGGGTCTTGGAGTCCTAGGCCTCCCATGATTTTTGGTGCGCAGACCTTGTCCCAGCCTACCAACACCCATTTCTTGTTGGGTTGAAGGCCTTGCAAGAGGAATTTTCGCTAGAGGTTTCTTACAGCTTTGATAATTTGCTTGGGAGTTGCTAGGACAGTGAAGAGATAAGTGGGTAGGGTTTGTAGGACCGATTTAAGTAGGACCAACCTGGCCGCAATATTTAGCGTTCTGAAGGTCCAGTTGTTCAGCCTGTTCGAGATGGAGAGGAGGAGGTTGTCCCAGGAGATGTACTTTGCTGGTGCTCCCATGAGAGGAATGCCTAGGTGATTGGATGAAAGGGAGCTCTTGGGGATTCCCAGGAGTTTGGAGATATGAAGTTGGACTGCAGCCAGAGTGTTGAAAAAGAAGAGCTTGGATTTTTCTAGGTTAAGCGTCATACCTGAGGCTTCTGTGAAGTCGGATAGGATGGAGTTGATCTTGTTGGCTTCTTGTGTAGTAGGGGAGTTCATGAGAAGGGTGTCATCAACAAATTGACTGTGTGAAGGAGTCGGCTTGATGTTGTGCAAGGGCAGGCCTTTGAGAGAGCCTTCTAGAACCGTTGATTTGATGTAACGTCCCAGGCCTTCCGCCATGAGTACAAAAAGAAAGGGCGATAAGGGGTCCCCTTGCCTAATACCTCTAGAGGGTGAGAAGGGCCGAGAAGGGACTCCATTGACAAGGATAGAAAAGAAGGCCGAAGAGGTGAGGTTCAAGATTCAGTTTACCCAAAAGAATTTAAGGTGGCTCTAAGGTATTGCTAGCTGGCTTTATCAAAAGCTTTTGAGAGATCAAGTTTAATTAACATACCTGGAGTTTTTGTTGACTTGAGAGAGTGGATGACCTCATGAGATAAAATAACGTTGTCCATGATTCGTCTTCCTTCTACGTAGCCTGCTTGTTCCTTGGAGATGACATAGAGGAAAATTGGCTTGAGGCGATTTGCAATCACCTTTGTAATGATTTTATAAATTACATTATATAAGGCGATGGGCCTGAAATGTTTGGGATTTGTGACCCTTTCCTCCTTTGGTATGAGAGTGAGGAAGGTTGCGTTAAGAGTCGATAGAACTTGGCCTGACATTCGTGATTCCTTTACAACCTCCCAGACTTCCTTCCTTACTATGTCCCAATAGTGATGGAAGAAGTCAGTGGTGAAGCCATCTGGGCCTAGAGCCTTTCCTGGAGGCATAGCTTTTGCTGCTTGGTCCACTTCCTCCTGAGTGATTTGCCTCATTAGAGTTGTGTTCTGTTCAGGGGTCACTAGTGAGGATATCTAACTGGTAACTCGTGTGATGGCTTCATTTCTATCCTCCCTAGTTTCCGTTAGGAGGTCATGGTAGTACCTATTGAGATCATCTTCTATTTGGGTGTGTTCTCTGATTAGATTGTCCTGTACATTCTCCAGATGGGTTATTTTGTTGATGTGTTGGCTGTGTACCATGGTTCTGTGGAAGAATTTTGTGTTCTTTTCCCCCTCTTTGAGCCATTGTACCCTGGACTTCTGCCTCCATAAGATTTCCTCTTGTTTTCATCTTTCTTCCAGCTGTGCTTGTAGCTTCTCCTCCTCTTCCATAAGTTCAACAGTTCGAGTCCCTGAGATGAAAGTTCTTTGTATCTCAGTCAGATTGTTCTCTATTTCCTACATGCTTTGGAATATGTTGCCGAAGGTGTTTCTATTCCAGTGCTTTAGCAATTGCTTGAAATTTTTGAGCCTTTGTTGGAATCTGTACATGCTTGTGCCATGATCTATTTCTTCTTGAGCCCACCAAGTTTTTGCAAGCTGTTGGAAATCTGGGTGTGTGAGCCAAAATTTCTCAAACCGGAATGGTTTAAATTTAGGTGTTGCCTCTATTTCCATATGGAGGGCTATTGGCCAGTGGTCTGATCTAGCTTTAGGGAGAATAAGACTTTCCATGCAGAGGTCTTTTTCAATCAATTCCTCTGCCACAAGGAAGCAGTCCAGTCGATAGGCTACATGTTGGTTTCCTAACCTGCGGTTGGACCAAGTGAAAGTGCCATTGTTGTTCTCTATGTCTACTAACTTTAGATGCTCAAGAAGGGTTTTGAACTTACCACTGTCTTTTTCAAGCCTTCTACTCCCGCCGGTTTTCTCCTCCAACGACACGATCATGTTGAAGTCACCTCCTATGATCTAGCTAGGTGTGGTTGCCAATGATTTTATAAGGGTCAGTCGTTCCATAAATTTATCTTTTTCCTGTTGACTTTGGGGTCCGTAAACGTTGGTGATGGTTCCCTCCTAATTCGAGCCTGTGACTTCAAAGTGGGCTATTATGGTGCCTATTCTGGAAAAAGGTCTACTGAGAGTGGTGTTGCTTGGGTTCCAAAGTATGGCCAAACCCCCTGAAGCTCTTGAGGAGTCTGTTTGGAGAAAGTTGCATCCTTTACATATGCGTTGGAAGATGGTTTTAGCCTCTGTCCCCGCACATTTCGTTTCTTGTAACATTAGAATATCTAGGTTTTCAGCTTTGATGCAGTCTCTGAGGGTCCTCTGTTTGGATCTGCCATTGACTCCTCTAATGTTCCAAGTGATGATGTTCATCATTATGAGGGTGGGTTTGGGTGGAGGTATCCCTCCGAGAGCTTGTGTATCTGACCTGAGTTGATCATGAGGTTGCCTGCTTTCTTGATTAATTGATGTATTGGTTTTCGCCCCCTTCTTTTGTTCTCTCACTGTATTTTTTTTTAGCCTGAGCCTGATTCTGTGGCTATGCCTAAGCGTGCTATGGATCCCGCTGTTGAATCTAGAAAGACCTTGTGTACCTTTCAGAGTTGCTCTTCAGGGAGGGCTTGCAGATCCTTTTGATTGAGGGCTTCCTCAAGCTTCTCAAGGTCAATACCTGCTAAATCTCGGGCATCCATCTGCATTAGGATGTCACCATCTCCATCTCCTTTCTCGTCTGGGTGGATTTCCTTATTTGGGCCGGAGGAGGAAAGTGTTTGGTTCTGTTCTTTTCCCTTTTGCAACCCTTCGTGTGGATCTTGGATTTCCTCATCTTCTGGTAGCTGGCTCAGTATCTCGTAGGCATTCTTGGTCGAGATCTTGGGCTTGGGGTCGGGTATTTGCCTTCTAGGAGGATTTCTCTTCCTGGTCAGGACCGTGGTGAAGCCGTCTTTTTGCATGTTATCACTAGCTTTGGAAGCTTGCTTATTTAGTGGGCAGTCTCTAAACAGGTGGCCATGTTCATGACATTTTCTGCATCGGAAAGGGATGTGTTCGTAGTCTAGAGTTTGTGTCCAGTCTTCATCCTGAAACTCCAGCATTACTGCCCCTGGTAAAGCCTTAGGTATATTCATATAAACACATATTCGGGCGTATGAGGTGTATTTCCTTTTCTTTGTGGCTTCTGAGGCTTTAACATATTGACCAATTGTATTACCTATTCCCATGAGAATCTCCTCCAGACAAAACTCACGCGGCAGGGAGTAGAGGTGGATCCAGACAGGTGCCATTGTGAAGTCCTCCTTATCTGGGCTGAAGCGTTCTGTCCAGAATCTTAAGAAGAGCCCTGCCGAGTTGTAGAAATATGGGCCATTCTCAAAGATTCGATCTCTGTCTTCTGGGTTGTATAGTATGATTATGAAGAAGCCTTTGGAGCTGAGCTAAACTTCATAGTCACCCTCAGGGTTCCACCAATGTTTGATCCATTTGTTCAGATCCCTTTTAGATGGCCAAAGTCCCAGAAATTTGTCAATGAGGGCATGTTCTTGCATAAACTTGGTGTGTTCCCCCACTCTTGTTGAGCTTATGATGTATCTCGGGGGTTTTTCCATTTGTGGGATGCATTTGTCGGGCTCCCATCTGCGAGGTGCTTTTGGATGGGATGTGTTGGCCTCTGTCTCCATTTCCTTACTTAATCCATGTTCTCTAGCGAGGATTTGTTCATGTATCTGTTGCGGCGGCTCAAACGATGGTTGTTTTTCCCTTGTTCCTGATCTATCATTAGCCGTGATATTGTTGTACGAGGGGGGTTTCCCCCCCCTTCTGCGTTCATACTGACAGGTCAGAGCAGGTAGATGTTTGTGCTTGATCGTTGCAGGTGATTTGTTGCGACGGATCCTGGTTTAGTCATGCAACGGCTCGCATCATCTTCTTGATACACATTGAAAATATCGAGTTTAACTTAGATTTGTTGTTCACCTCCTAGCACAATAAAGTAGTTTTTTTCCAACTAAAAAGATAGTTCTTTGAGATCATTAACTTTAAAGTGGATACATTTGATCCCAAAAGGAGTTACATATCAAATTTCATCATTGATGTAGTTTCACTAAAAATGAATTTAACCTCATTTTTTTTTCACTAAAATGAATTTAACCCTAATTTTCTTTTTTTATGATCATGAAAATTTAATAATTACTTTAGAAGTGCAGAGGTGCAATGTAGAACAAAATAATTAGTATAAAATACACATTTATGAGTAGACAAATTCAAACCTTCAAAATAATGTAGAAAATTGGCATTATGTTGTAGGCACACTTATGACATTATCATCTAGTTTTGTTGTTTTTATCCCAATTACACTAATACATTGGCACACTAACACTTTCCATAAATACACAATCTAAATAATAATAAAAAAAGCCAACATAGAGGGGCAACTAGACTTAAATAGTGTTGGAAAAATAATAAAAAGTCAAAGTGGATCATCTTACTTTCTTTGACTTGATGTGAAAGAAAGTATGGAATGGTTAAGTGTGAGAGTGTACCAAGAAAGGGCAACATAGAGTGAAAAGAAAATAATAAGAGAATAATATAATTTATGTGATGGGGAATAAAGCACATATGAAGGGAATGGAACCATAGAATTGAGTTTAGAAAATACATGGCGGGTTGAGTTACTTGAGAGGACAATGTTAGCAAGAGCACATAAAAAAACAATGAGTGTGAAACTACACATGAGCAAGGAAAAAAGTGTATGAAATGCTAAGTGAAATGAGCATGCATGAAATGAGCACACCAAGGGGATGTTGATATGTCACATAGGAAGATTAAGTGACTGTACTTACAAAACTATTACAAAAGTTATTACATGGATGAGCTAGTTATGGTAGTTACAAATGTATAGGAAGATAGGGAGAACAAAAGTTATTACATGGATGAGTTAGTTATGGTAGCTACAAATGTAGAGGAAGATAAGGAGTTGAGAAAGGAAAAAGAATTTTCATAACTAAATTAGAATATATAAAATCACTATGAAGAGGACCAAGTTGGTTATCCATTGCATAGAGATTGGATAGTTATAGGAGTTGACCATTTAGTCATAATAGAGTTTTTTGGAAAATTAATGTAAATTTGTACGTGTTTGAAAATCTATTAATAAAACTAAGTAGATATATTACCCTATCTCTATAATATAATTATAAAATATATTTAAATGATCGTGTGACCATTTATACTCCTATAATAGCATATATTGATTATAACTTATTAGTTGAAGACCACTACACATAACATTGCAAAGTTAGAATATTGGCATACCTGAGCTAGTTATCATCATTTTTCTTCCTCTTCACAACTTTTTGTACAATTATCTCAATTAGATAACTGAACAAATGAGTTGAAGAACACTACACATAACATTGCAAAGTTAGAGTAATTAGATAACTGAGCAAATGAGTTGAAAAACACTACACATAACATTGCAAAGTTAGAGTATTAGCATATATTGATTGTAACTTATGAGTTGAAGACCACTACACATAACATTGCAAAGTTAGAGTATCGGCATACCTGAGCTAGTTATCATCATTTTTCTTCCTCTTCACAACTTTTTGTACAATTATCTCAAATAGATAACTGAGCAAACAAGTCAATCATATCACACACATAAGTTACAAAAATCAAAGTCAATCATATCACACATAAGTTAAAAAAAATCCTAACCACTAGAGTAATGATTTATTTTGTTTTTCCTTATATAAAGTATTTATATCTTCCATGATATATAAATGGTTTGAATAGTTGATAAGTGATGTTATTCGTAACAAACATCATATTGTTCATATGTTCGTGTACATTGTTAACCTAATAATGATAATTTCAAGTTGATTTTCTTCTCATTACTATCACAATATTAAGTATGTGATGAATGCTTTGGCTCTATCTTCGTTAACTATTTAATTTTGTCATACCATTTAAAGTAACAATTTGTGTTCTAAGTTGAGCTTGTTGCAACTTGTGTTGTGGTTTTACTAAATCAACCAATGCACTCTCATTTGGATCACAAGTGGAAATGAAAATGGTGTGTCACATGATTGAATTTCATACCTTAAAAACAATACATTACATGTTAGTCAAATTGTAAAAGAAAGAGGATTAGAACTATGTTAGGATGCAAATTTAGAAAGTTGTGGAAGACTAAAAGATAATTTAAGGTTTATTAGTTGTTTGCTGAAAAGTTTATAGAGTATGATCCATGGAACACATAAGCCACAAATTGTTTGTACATTATAATGGAAGAGGAAAGAAGTGAAATATTGATAAGGAGTGAAATATAAAGTATAAAAGATCAACATGTGGCAAAAGTGTTATAGCAAGATTTTCCTCATCCCATGCAACTTGTTTAGAAAGCCTTTTCCATTTCCCTATGCAGACTTGAAGTCCCTTTTTGCATTTTCCAGAGCTAAAAATCATTTTTTTCCACATGTGAGCGCCCTAACAACTATACAACATGCGTATACGCAGGTTGCACCATTACAGCCCGCGTACATCAGGTTTTGTGCCCAAAATTAAAAAATGGTGTCGATTTTCCATGTCACATCACGAGATCCATGATCCTTGACCTTCCATATACTGGAAATGTTCTGAATCAACCCTTCAATTCCATTTGAAGGCTATAAATGGGCCATATCCAAGCTATGGAAAAAGGAAAAGAATTCAACTTTGAGAGAAAAGTTACTCTAGAGAAATTGTTCACTTCATATTGAGTCTGCATCCCTTTGTCCTTTTAAGTCTAAACACATTGCTTAGCCCCTAAGCTCTTCCCTCTTTGATGGAGAACCTCACTGTCTCTCTTATATGAGCTTTCCTTTGGCGGAGGATTGAAGTGGTGTAGACCCAGTTGGAAGGGACTTAGTTTCTTTGTTCCGAGAAGTGCCGACACAGAAGCTTGTCATTCATACACTTATGTTGTTCATATTTTAATAGAAATACTCTTTTGTCGTCCAATTGATGTCTTTCAAATATTTGAATTGTTATTCCATGAACATATTTGTTATGAATATTGATTGATTATGCTATTATTGCTATTATATGTGCTAACTATATATTTTATCACCATATGCTTGCGTATCTTGGTTGTTGAGGACAAGTTGCAAGTGTATAGCTTTGAGTCAAGTGCTTAATGGTGGTCTTCTTCGAACATCTAGACGAGGTAGGATCTTTATCTTGTCTTGTTAGCACCTTTGTTTATATAGCATACTTGATACTAGAGTTGATTTCTGCAGTCATTTCGTCTATTGTGGTTTACCCCATGCCATAGAGTGATTTTCCTCGTAACAGAATTGGCGACCATACTAGGGATAAAATCTTTTTTTCGGCGTTTGGAGTGTTTTTGTCCTTAGGTTTCTCTCTGTTAGCTTGAGTTTTCTTGTCGTATGATTGTTTGATAGCTTATTTTCATTTTGAGTCTGAGTTTCTTGGCCTTATCCTTAACCTCGCAGTGTTTTAATACATATACACAGTTTTTCCCTTGACAGACACGTGCATACGCGAGTTGTTGTTCTATAGGGGGCGTACATATGTGGTTTTTGCTTGAACAAACACGTACATCATCCTTATTTTCTTGATTGTTGAGTTTGATGTTTGTTGGGTAAGTTTTGATGGTTGTTGAGTCTTCTTGGGTCTCTGTCATAACTGTTAAGTCCCTGCAAAGTGATAGGAAACCTTTCTTTGGTTGAATTTTCGGGTGTTTTTTCTTTCTCATCATATTTTCATTGGTTTTCCTTGCATCTTGGATTGGGTGTTTGTTTCTTGATATCCTTCTTGGTTTATCTATTTTTGCTTACATTAGGGTCTATATATCAAGTTGTGGTTTATTCCTTGCATTTTCATTTCTTTATATTGAAAATACAAAAAGCTATACATTTTTCATTATGGCATTTGATATTTTGGGTTCCTACTATTGATCTTGATACATGTATGGAAAGATTGCATTCTATTTGAAATTGCAGAGTTGAATTGAAAATTGCATTTTGAAAAGCTTATCATTTGTTGAGAATTGAAGTTAGGACTTTGCATTATACTCATATTCATTTCTTTGACTTGCTGAGTCATAACTTCATCAGTTTCATGACCACATCTTTTGAGTAAACAAAGCCACTAAAAATAACGTTGATAAATTTAAAATTGATTAGAAATGATTTTATTTTTCAGGGTGCACAAACTAGCTTAAGATTTAGAGCCTTGGAATAGGATTTTGTGAGTAAACTTCTCCAAGGCTATTAAACTCAACATATGTGTCTAAATAAGGGAGTGGTGAAATCCATTGTATAATTGGTGACGTCATGAGGCTACACTCACACCGGAGTTAAGCATGAGGTCGAGCAAACTTGGTTGCAGAGATATCCCTCCAATACCTTCTTAGAGTCAGAGATATTTATGGAGATTTATTCGTATCTGGGGGTCTTTCTAGTACCTTTACTTGTGCTTTCAATATTTCAGGCTTTGTTACCCTTCCTATGGTGGACCTGACTTACGATTGTTCACTTATGCATTGGTTATATCGTGGTGGCTTTAGTTTCTTGACATAGGTAGCCACATAGGTTACTTGCAGGGGTTATTCTGCAGGTACCCTGGGTCAGATAAGGGTCGGAAAACACACAACCTTTATGGAGGATTACCTCTATGGAAGGATATGACCGACTATGATGTTAAGCCAATGAGGGCCCTTATAATTGATTATGATACCTCCAATATTTTGAAGGGAGTCTCATGCCCCTCTTGGGCGAGGCATACCTACTCTAGTGAGGGAGGCCCCTTTTCAGCTTCTATATCATGTTTGTGTGCATTGGAATTTTTTCTTTACTTTTTTGTGCTCCTTGATTATTAGTTGGCCTTAGGATTTTGTATTGTGTCGTGAGTTTTCATTTCTATAGTTAGTGGATCCCTCGTGACCCCCTCAATTGGCGCAACCCAACTCATTGTCTTTGCTCATTCCATGGGAACGAATCCTTTTGTATTTCTAAGTGGTACGCTGAATCATGATACTCAACCAATACCTTGGGCCTCTAATCATTTTTCTCTTGGTATTTCATACATGTCTTCTCACTTGTCATCCTATGTCTCATTGCCTTATGTGAATCCTAGTTTTGGGTCTTAAGGCATGATGCCTCCTTATTCTCCCTTTTTTTGTTTGGTGGGAGTCACATCCCTAAACCAACTCTTATGGTAGGAGGTTGGAATATTCCTTCCTACGGATCCAATCCTAGCTTCACTTTTCCAGAAGAAAGTGCTCAAATGGGTGGTCATTCTACTCATTACATCATGTCCATCTATTCTTCTTCCACTATGTCGGTTCCTACAAACTATTTTCCCATGGAAGAAATCCATCTGTCCTCTAGTGTTTCATCCGGGGGGAGTCAGTTTTATAGTATGGGAAACCCCCTTCATGAAGTTCCTTCGTCCGGGGGCAACATATATCCTCACATGAGTAACCCTTTTCATGTCACTTTCTCTTTGCAAGCAGCTTCCTCAGTGACGATGCCCTTACAACCCTTTATGAATTATTTTAGAGGAGGATACTTTCCTGTCGGACAGGGCCATGGTGTATACCAAAACCCTTCCTGGCCTGCAATTTATAAAAACTAGTTTTTCTCGAAACCTTGGTCTCAAATTACACAACCAACCATCGCCAGTCTAGTCACTGCAAGTCATACTGGCATTGTATCACCAACCACTGCTAGTTATGTTGGAGATAGGTCAACAACCTCTGCAAGTCATGTTGAATACCAAAAACTAGTCGTTACAAGTCATGTTGGGGGCATGACTCTAGTCATTGCTAGTCACATTGTGTATACATCACTAACCTCTGCTAGTCATATTGGAGATTCATTACCAACCTCTGCTAGTCATGTTGGGAATTCATCACCAACCTCTGCAAGTCATGTTGGAAATTTGCTACTATCCTCTACAAGTCATGTTGGGAGCATGTCACCAGCCACTGCAAGTCATGATGGGGGAATTCATGTGATTGAGAAGCCTAGACGTATAAGATGTAAGCCCAAGTTCCTTTGTAGACTTTGCAAACGATATCACCTTACTCGTTTGTGCCCTGCTACTGTTGTGGTACAAGAAGCATGGTCCTTGCCTGGGGGGCCTTCAGGTTCTGAGTCGTATTTGGTTTCCCAACATTCTAGTCCTTCTTTGGTTGATACAATGGTCATGTCGATGCAATCTTCGGCTAACACCCCTCTTCTTTTATGGGTTGATGTGTCTCTTGACCTTGTTGTCTCGCATCATGTTCAACCAACGGTCGTGTCGATACAATCTTCGACTGAAACCACTCCTATTTTTTGGGGTGATGTGTCTCTTGACCTTGTTGTCTCACATTCTATTCAACCAATGGTTGAAGAAGTGACTGTGCCGATGTAATCTTTAGTCGATCCCACTCTTCTCTTGGAGAGTGATTCTAAGGAAGTGACATTGTCGATGCTATCTTTGGTCAATCCCACTCTTCTTTTAGGGGGTGATGTGTCTTTCAACCATGTCCTTATAATTTCTAGTCCTGTACCTTCTAAACAAGGGAGCATTCCACTCTCTCTGAGTACGCCCCCTCCAAGTCCTAGGATGGTTTCCTTTGATTGGGATGATCTTGTAGAGCCTCACATTTCTTATTCTACACCCTTCTAGATAAGGGGCATTCTTCGATATATTGTAGATAAAGTATCCTCTGCAAGTATTTAATCCTCCTTGGTTTGGCAAGTTTTGGGTTTTCCCAAGCTTGTGTCAGCTATCTATGAGTTGTTGACTTTCCACAGGAGTCTTGCACGGGAGCCTTGGCCTCCTCCATGATATGTTGCTTAGATCATCATCCTCAAGTCTTAGTTAATCTCTTTTCTGACTCTATAAAAAAGAAAAAAGGTTGCCAAGTGAAATTGTCCCTTTCACACTCATTAATTGGATCTGAAAGGACGTCTATTTGGTGTAAGTTTAACCCTTTTTCATACCAAGTAGACTAATTTTGAAAAAGGAATACTCTAGTCACTAGTGGCTAGTAGAGTTCTCCTGGATTGTTTTATACTTTTTCGGGCCTAGGGGACTAAATTCACAAAAAAGGACATTCTTTGGAGTTAAGTTGTAATTGCATCTCATTCTCTTGCTTGCAGTATTGAGCCTATTGTCAGTTCTCACTTTTGCATTATAAGCCTATTATCTTAGTAGTTTTCATCATCAACCAACCAGAGCCTTGTTTATATCCTTTACAGCTTGACACCATGTAACCTACGAGGAAACATTCCCCCGAGTGTCCATATCCTACATGCACCTCCTTGCATTGAGCATAGGTATGTTCCACTGTTGGAACTAGTTGCTTACTCACGACACTCGTTTCCTCCTCTGTATCATAGCATTCATTTGTTTATGAAAAACAAAAAAAGACGGGTGGGAAAAGAACATTATCTCATGTTGGAAGCAGCCTTGTCACCTTTGAATATAGAAAAAACTTTCGAGTCCACTTGTCATCCAAAATTTGGGTTTAGCATGACCTTAGGAAGTTGATCTCATTACCTATAGTTTACTCCTCTGACTGGTTACTCTTCCAGTCCCTATGGAGAGTTTGATTGGTGCCTCATGTATCACAAAGTTTCATTATCAAGTCTATGTTTCCAGATTCCTCCACATGTCTCATGCTCTTGTTCAAAGGATGTCTATAAGCCTGTGTCGAACATTTCTCATAACTCTTAACTTTTCATGTCAGCCATTTCTCAGAACTCTTGACTTTGCATGTTGGTCATACCCTTAGTGTGTCTCAAAATTACATGAGGTTGTAGTCCTACCATGCACCATGGTCCTACTTTCATTATGGGTAGGTAACCTTGAACCCAGAAGTCTACATCTCCTCATTGATCGTTGATTGGGGGGTTTCCCTTGTGTTCGACGACAAGAAATCTATTCACACATTGGGATTCATGCAGTGTCTTGGATGCCATTAGCCTTATTGGTTTTTTCCTTTCCTTTGTTGGCAATTTTCATTATTGGATGATATTCAGAGGGTCTTTTTCATGCACTTCTTGCATCTGGTGTATGTGGAAAGACGCACAGGGTCATTGATTCATGAACATTTCCTTCGTCCGAGTTCCTCCAAATCATCAAGCTACTTCTTTGTACCTCATGTTGAATGATGGCATATGCCTTAATTCTCTCCTTTTAGCAGGTCTCCTTCCATCGAATACAACTCATCTATTCTAGAAATGAGGCCTAGAGTCTTATGAGTACCTAGAGGCTTGCAGTCATCAGTGGCAGATTCTCTCACCATCGACGATTGGGAATACATCAATGTCTCCTGATCAATGGATTATTCAAGTGTTCGACCTCAACACCTTTATTCACACTTGTAAGAATGTACTCGATGCCTTGATACCTACTTTCATTATCGTTAGGTTGTCTCGCATTTGTTAACGGTATACCTTAATGAACAGTAATCAAACAAAGTCTCATTGTGTTCAACCTCAACTCATTTATTCACATGATGTAGACTTGCACCTTTGGTGGATCGTGTAGAAGACTTGAAGACATCAGTTCATAGTTGCAACTTTCTCGAGCTGTTGTTATCATTCATTGGACCAGTACCTACATGACTTCAGTGATAATGGGAGATCATATTGTACTCCATTGTATACAAAAATCTTCAGATTGATTTTGAGAATGGTTTTCATTGGGCCTTGTTCGTGACTATGACAGCCTATGACATGTATCTACTTTGTATTTCCTATTCATGGCTATGAACAACTGTTTGGCATATTTCCACATGGATCTGTAGTGTAATTCAAATTGGCATCCATGTGCACAAAGTATTTATGAATTGTGATATTCTTATGAGCAACTAGTTTGTCCAACTAGGTCTCCATTACTCCACTTCTGGGAATTATAATGTATTTAGGCCATCGCAAATTCTCCTTTGACCTCACACATTAGGGGGCATATATTATAGCAATATTTGCCTCACCCCATGCAACTTGCTTAGACAACCTTTTCCATTTCCCTATGCAGACTCGAAGTCCCTTTTTGCACTTCCTAGAGCTAAAAATCATATTTTTCCACATATACGCGCCCTAACAACTATACAGTATGCGTATACGCAGGTTGCACCATTACAACCTGCGTACATCGGGTTTTGTGCCCAAAATTAAAAAAATGGCATCGGGTTTCCATGTCACGTCATGAGATCCATAATCCTTGACCTTCCATATACTGAAAAAGGTTCTGAATCGGCCCCTTAGTTCCATTTGAAAGCTATAAATGGGCCATATCCAAGCTGTGGAAAAAGGAGAAGAATTCAACTTTGAGAGAAAAGTTACTCTAGAGAAATTGTTCACTTCATATTGAGTATGCATCCCTTTGTCCTTTTAAGTTTGAACATAGTGTTCAACCCCCAAGATCTTCCCTCTTTGATGGAGAACCTCATTGTCTCTCTTATATGAGCTTGCCTTTGGTGGAGGATTGAAGTGGTGGAGGCCCAACTAGAAGGGACTTAGTTTCTTGGTTCCAAGAAGTGTCGACACAGAAGTTTGTCATTCATACACTTATGTTGATCATATTTGAATAGAAATACTCTTTTCTCGTCCAATTAATGTCTTGCAGATATTTGAATTGTTATTCCATGGGCATATTTGTTATGAATATTGATGGATTATGCTGTTATATGTGCTAAATGTATATATTATCACCATATGCTTGTGTATCTTGGTTGTTGAGGACAAGTTGCAGGTGTATATCTTTGAGTCGAGTGCTCAACGATGGTCTTCTTCGAACGTCCGGACGAGGTAGGCTCTTTATATTGTCTTGTTAGCATCTTTGTTTATATAGCATACTTGAGACTAGAGTTGATTTCTGCAGCCATTCCGTCTGTTGTGGTTTACCCCATGCCATAGAGTGATTTTCCTCGTAAAAAAAAGAGGAAGTGAAAAAAAATTGGAAGAGGAAAGAAGTGGAATATCAAGAGGGAGTGAAATAGAAATATTAAGAAATCAACATGTGGAAAAAGAGCAAGTGAATTTTTTTTGAAATGGAAGTTAAAGAATCAGAAGAAGAACTTAGGCTCAAGGTCATACATGTTATAGTTGATATTTATATTTTTTTCATTTAGGATGTGTCAATAGAATAACATTTAATACCTAAATGTGAAGACTCAAATCTAATTTATATTGTAATAATATTTGCAATTAATAAAATATTGAAGGTCTTTCCAAATGGGGTGACAAGAATGAGACATCATTCGCAAAAGTGGTAGGCCTAGCCACCATTCAACATGATGATAGAAATCCACCCATCGACGGAGCGAATGGAAGGACAAGCCATTAAATGGAAGAACCTGGAGGGTGGCAGGAGAATTTCAATACTCATACCACCACCTCAAGTAAGGATGCGAAGGAGGACTAGAGCAATAATGGCGACACAAGGAGAACGAAGAGAAGATAGGGTGGCTATGGAACCACAATTACAGGTGATGATATGTGGAGATGCACATAAATCTCTCATCATTGTTCTTAAGATGGAGAAAACGCTTCATAGTATCACAATTTTGATGGACATAAGCAATAGTTTGAGAGCATAGGAGCTATCTTCATGACAACTTTGGGACATAATTTTGTGTTTTAATGGGGTAATGCTCCCATGTCCCCAATTCTCCCTGGCCCTATTTCATGAGTTGGTGAAGGGGATGGTCTCCATTTACATTGTTGTATTGCAACTCTATCTGAGGATGATAGGGCAGGTATTTCGAGAACACTCTGGAGGGTCTGGAGGTGGGGGCATGCAAAGAAGGGCATCCATGAAGCAGAGGGAATCAGAGGTAACACAACATTCAATGCATGTCTGGGAGCGAGGGGAGTGCTTGTCTCTCATTGTAAAAATGGGTTGATAAAATTGAAAAGGAAGGAAAAGTCATGATGATAAGGGAAAAAAGAAAGTGGAGGAGGAGGAGTCGACCAAGCACAAAGTGACTACTACTTGGGTTGAGAATGAAGCCCGAGCAACATAGTAGCGATTTATGGAGAATTGTTTGGATGAGGCTAAAAAGGAAGTCGAGCGGGTGGGGGATTGGGTGAGGGAAAAGCGGCAACAGACCTTTGGCGAGGAAATTGTGGATGAGGCCCAAAGCTATATGGATGATCCTCACTACTCTAGGACTAGGGATACTAAATTTTTCAGAAAAATAGAAACTTATAGTAGACAATCAAGACCATGGTTTCCCAGGCATTAGAAAAATGCAAGGAAGATCAAGCAAAAATTATCCACATGGTCGAAATATTTGAAGGAAAATTTGAAGTGGTTTTCTAGTCAGTTTTTGGGGTAAAAATCAAAGTCTTGAAGATGGAGGATGAACCAAGAAAAGGAAAGAAAGTAGAGGCTTCATCAGGGGGTTCAATCAGAACTGAAGGCCATCCTATAGAGCTGGACAAAGGAAAGAATCCCTCCAAGTATACCCAGATTGTCGATGATGAGGTCAAGTTGATGTTGAAAATGGAGAAAGAGGATGATGTCTCCTCTCCCAAGGAATGACGTGGGTCATCATATAGTCTTTTCTTTGTTTAAGTTTTTAGTGTTATGAAAAGTTATAGGATAGACGATCAGATAATTTCTTTTCCGAACTATTCCAGGCTTGAACATATAAATATCATTGACATGTTAAATTTTGAATCTATTGGGTTGTCAAGGGACCTGGTTTATTTTTTTGGCAGGTCCCCAAACCCCCAGTTGTAACCTCTATTTACTGTATATAATAGATAGTATATTTTTAGCTTAAAAATAAAATAAAATAAAATATTGAAGGTCATATTTTCTTTATGAATATTGCTCTTTTATAGAAAAATTTACAAATTGTACTCCCTCCACAAATGCCAAAAAAATACTTCATTAGAAATACCATTCAAGACAAAACATTGATTCCACATTGGTAGAGAGATGTGGCCCACATCAACATATAAATTCTAATATACCATGAACATGAATACCTCTCTACACAAAAAAAGTAATCCCACATTGGTTGGGAGATGTGGTCCACAACAACATAATCACTGCAACTCTATACAAAATATATCTCACTAGCAATACTTCACAATTCCCCTTTCACATGCATTACTAAAACATGCTTTATACAAAAGATCTCTCACAATTCCCCTTTCACATGGATTACTAAAAAAATGCCAATTACTAAGTTGGATATGCCTCACTAGTTGTTTCTATGACATAAATACATCTCTGTATGAAAAAATAATCCTACATTAGTACTAAAAAATACTTCTTAGAAAATGCTACTTACGAAGTTGGATATGCCTAAAATGTGTGCACCTTAAAATTATTTTTCTGACTAAAATACCTCTCTATACAAAAAAATAATCCCACATTGAATAAGAGATATGTCACAACAACATACAAACTCCAATATACTAAAATCCTTATGTGATATAAACTCCAATATACTAAGATCCTTATGTCAAGGGTTTTCTGAGTTCTACAAAGAAACGCTTTACAAACTAATTCCAAAAAGACATTCAAACTAAATTTTCAAAATAATTATCATGGGTTAATTATATGAAAATATATGGGAATAATTCTTCATGATAATAGGTCAAACTAAATTTTCAAAATAATTATCACGTCTTAATTCTAAGAAAATATATGGGAATAATTTTTCATGATAATAGTGATATTGATTTTTTTCGTACCCATTTTTTTTTAACCCGTAGGAAAAGTGAAAATATTTTATATACAAATTCGTGGAGATAAATGTTAAAGCTATGACATAGCTAACTTTGGAATTACTTTCAAAATAAATATGCCACGCTCTTTCCATGAAGAAAAATAAATATGCCATGCTCTTTAAAAGATACTTTTACACTAGGAAGGTAGGAATAAGTGTACTTGGCTTGGAATAATTTAAAAGAAAATTATTATTTCTCTTCGTCCGAAAGATGGAAGATTTATGAGAATTTATTTAAAAATATAAAATAATTAAAAAATAATTATTATAGAAAATCAAGTAAAACTTTGTAGTTTAAAAGTTTTAGGAAATGATTTTTTTAGCAATATTTTTTTAGAGATTTTTATTCTAAATCTAGTAAAAAATTAAAAAATTGTTAGATCCATAAATAAAGATTTGAATTATTCTATTTCTAAAAATGGAATATGAGTTTGGAATAACTTTTAAAGGGAAATATATTCCTTTTGCCTCTTGAAAAAGATTTTGCCTAAAAATCTTTTTTTTTTTTTTAAATAAATATGTTACATATATTCTTTAGGACTGGTTTTTGGAAAAATAAATAGAATTAATAAATGAACAAGTTTTTTTTTTTTTTTAAATAAATATGTTACATATATTAGGACTTTGCTTTTTGGAAAAATAAATAGAATTAATAAATGAACAAACTTTTTGTTTTTAACTTAATTATTTTATCTAAATTTAAGTTCTTAATTATTTTATCTAAATTCGAGTGATTTGGATTTATGATTTACATTATTTTTTAAAAAATGAAATTAAAGCTATCACTTAAGAAATATAAAAATGGTTTTTCATTATTTTTTTAAAACAAAAATTAAAACTATCACTTAAAAAATATAAAAATGGTTTTATCCCTTTATTAAGTGACCTCAAAATAAATATACCACACTCTTTACATAAAGAACGGTGGGAGGGTTTTATACAGGTTGTCGTGGACTATGGTGGCCTTGGTAGCAAGCCGGGGGTTTGAGCTCAGGTAGATTAGCAGGATATAGTTCAGATGAGGTGGAGTTTAGGTATAGGCTTTGGCATCAGGAAGGAGGATAGGGAATTTAGATGTTAGGAGGTAGGTTGCATAGATGGCGTGGTTCTCACCACCCCTCGAGGATGACATGTGGAGCCAAGCTGGTCTCTTCAAATCTGACGAAGAGTACAGGGAGGAATTAATTAAATCTAAGTTGACCAAGTACATAAAGCAACCCGTTATAAATGATATTAAAATTTAAGACCGCTTCGAGACAACTTATACGCCAGGTGGAGATTCGACAGGCATCCAAAATGAGAAAAGGTGCAATGCGCTGATCGATGACCTCTTCGACTGTGAAATGAAGGGACATTTTGGCCAACAATTGTTTCAAGTCTTTCTGTCGAGACTCTTTCTGCACCTCTTTCCCCGGTTAGCAGGAAGGAAAACCACTCATTGTGCTTAGTTACAGAAGGGGTGTCGGGTCTGAGGATAAAAAGGTCGCTTCGTCAAGACCTGTAGAGAGTAACAAACTCCTCCACGGAAATAGGGATATGGAAGGAAAAGAATTAGTGCTTGGATGCGTCGAACACATTATTTTGAAGAAAAAGTCGTGGAAACTAAGAAAAAACAATTCAAAAATGGTCCTAGGGCAAGATGTGGGGCTGAAGGAAGTTTCTTCCTTATCTCTTTTAGCTTTGGTTGGTCATTTTAGCTACTGGGCGTGCTCGATGGTGGTTGGAAACCGTTTTTGGGGTACACCCTTGAAACCCTAGTGTTGGTCTGAGGCTGGTTCTGTTTTAGATTTAGAAATGTTGAATATGCGGAAAGGATATTGATAAGAAGGTGGACACATAGTTTTAATACGGAGAAAGATTCTTTCAGATTCAGGCATTTGTGGGTTTTACTGTCGGGTTGCCCACTTGCTTTTTGGAACTTGGAAGTGTTCAAAGCAATGGCTGATGCTTTGGGAAAATTCTTGCATGTGGAACAAACAATTTTGGAGGGACAAGACCGCACAATTGGCAAAACATTTGTGGAATTTGACCTCCAAAAGGGACTACCAGAGTTTCTGGAAATTGAATGGAGGGGGGTGGTTCATTCTCAGAAACTGGACTACTGGGGGATCCCGTTTCGTTGTTTGGTCTGCAAGGAGGTGGTGCACCTGAAAATTTCTTATCTTGGTAGAACAAAGAAACAATGGATGTGGAAGGTGGATTAGTCAGAGAGCGCCACAGATGCGGGTATTTCTGCTGGAAAGGGATCTTTTTCGACGAAAGAGGAATCACTTTACAACTCATTAGATGCGACCTCGTTCATTGTTAAGTTAAAATTACATGCCCCTGCACTCTTTTCGTTGCTCTCTTCGAAGGAATTAGACTGGTTACATAGCCTTTCTTTAGATCTTTATGTTAATTATGAACCCCGTCTAAATTCTAGCAAGGCAGGTTATTGTAACAAAAAGTATGCTGACTTGTGGGACTCAAGTGAAGGGTTGGCTCTTGGGTCTATGTGTGAGGAAGGTTGGTCGCCTGTTGATTTAGGGGGAGGGAGTTCAGAGGAGAAGATTGGTGTAGGAGGGGTCTTAAACCCTATAGATTCAAAGGTTCTAACCACAGGGGGGTTCTTGTTGGTCAAAGAAACTGCCTGGAGAATGGTACTAACCTTACTTTAGAAGAGGATTCCAATTCTTCTTCTGTAGGGATAAGTTTAGATGAATCTCTTCCTTCCTTATCAGATTCAGGGAGTTTGGTAGAGGTCGGGAACTCTGAAATTTTAGAGCAGGGGGTTAACAAAACAGTGGAGGACACTTTAAGTCATTTATTACCTTCCTACAAAGAAGTGTTGAATAGAACCCGACTTCAGATTTTTTCAGGAGGAAAAACGTTCTTTGAGTCTAGTTCAAAGAAAATTATTGTTAGCCCGAAT